>JAPYZI010000898.1:0-39676 GCA_030523105.1 Ophioninae sp. A BG-2022a
GTTAGGCAAAAACCTTTTCCAAACCCTCCAAATGTCTTTCGATATCATATAATAAGCCCACCCTACGACCTTTTGAAATTTCGTGATTTTTGAGATTTCAGGAAAACGGGCCTGGGAGGTCGAAAAATTTTTTTTTCCGTTTTTTAAGTATTAAAAGGGTCTATTTGATCGGAAATTTTCTGCTGATTACGAAAATGCTAGAGTTTTTGCCGAAAGTACAAAATTAGACTAAAAAAATGCAAAAAACTTTTTTAGAATATTTTTTGGATATTTTTGGCGGCTGCAGCTTACGGTAGCTATTGCAGCGACGGAGGTTACGAATTAACGCAGTGAACAAGTGACAATTGCCAAGTCAAAAAATATATTGATTCCTCGGAAGGATGCAAGCGCAATCGGTAAAAATGGGGAATGCGAGCCGCTGCACCGCCATGCCGAGCGTGTTCCTCTTAGAGCAAGCGTCCTGCATAGACACAATAAATTTCATTCCAAGCAGTTGCACAGTATGGGAGAAATTAGATTTAAAAATGTCGATGTGGCTATGAACGTGTTTGTCATTCCCTTAAGGATTCACTCAGACTTGCATTGTCCTCGCAAAGATTGAAAACGTATAAACCGCTCATTCAAATAATTTATCTGGCATGAATAATTGGTTTTTTTCTTTGCTTCGAATGTGGCGAATGCTGCTAACGGTTCCACACGAGTTTCGTATTACCAGGAAGAGGGAAAAGTTGGCTTATCCGTTTTACGGATCTAATTGTCGAGTCTGGCGAATCGCGATATTACAGTTTCGCTGCTGTTGATGGTCCAGCGTGAAAAGCCTATATTACACCCATAGGCTTTTTCAGCCTGACTCCACATCGCGTCCCATCGTATATAGTTTCACACCCACACGAACCGACATACTACGTTTCCTCGATGCTCTCCAGTGTGACGCGCTCGTCGTTTACTCCTGGACCATTGTGTGTGGGAGATTGCACTTATTGTTGCTTACTTTTGAACGTATCTGTCTATACATGTGGAATACTATTACCTAATGGACAAGGCTCGTTTCAAGATCTTGCGAAAAGATTTTGAGACTGAGCAAAGTACAATCGACAATCGATTTTCGAATCAAAATACTGCGCACCTTTGCTCTGACTAGTATTGCTCAGAAAACAATGATCTATTTCGAAACGAATGAAAGTTCGATTTGAAGAACTGCAGATTTACGATTATTGAATTTCTGATACGAAACATTTACAAAGAACGTTTTTTGTACTTTTTATCGACAAAAATGCTAAACAATGCATTTTAAAGAGGACAACGAGAACTCGGATCAATTGAAAAAATATTTTTCAAAATTTTCATCAGAGATTATTCAATTTTATTCTGATGGACTGAAAATAAAATTTCGATTTGTTTTCAGAGAACTTAATCAGGCAAATACTACTCAGCCCAGAATTAATCTATATTTTTTTCGGATGCTGTTTCCAAGAGTACTTGAAAGCCTATTATAGATTAAATTTTATTACCTTTCTTCTTCCTACGAGTGTATTCACTTTTACGTTATTAAACTCAAGTTACATATAACCCAAACGCAAATCAAAAATCGTCCCTTCCTAAATTTAAAAAATACTTATTGAATTCGAAGAACCGGTGAGTGGTTGAAATCTTCACATGAATATAAATCCATTTGCCTAAAATTAATCGCGACTGCAGCGAATTGTACACATCGTGGAGTAGGGGGACCCTGGACTTTAAAGATAGGTATCGAATGTCTTCGAAGTCTCCTCTCCCCGTAGATACGTCTCTGCGTACATATAAGCATGTTTGTATCTGTGCTCACAATTTTCTGCAACAGCAGCCGGAAGACGAAGCGACGTTACGTGCTTGTCGCGTGACCACGTTGTCGTTTCCGTCTTGTTGTACTATATACGCAATTGTTCGTAGCAGGCCGCAGATACGTGCATACGTTCATTTCCTCGAACGAAGAGTAAAGTCGTGGGTGGTCCCGCAGATTGTACCGAGAGTAAGAACAAAATCGCGTACAAGCTGCATCCTCCTAGTGGTTCGGCGTAGGTGTTTTCGTTTTTGCTCTTATTACGTATGCGAACGGTTGAAAAGAGGAGGAGGAGAAGGGGGGAGGGGATTTCGAGGCGCGTGACCCATGAATATTTCATGGCAATGGGAATTAAGAGGGAGACTCTGGGATGCAACGATAGAGCATTATGAATCTGATCTCATTCGTACTCCACGGTGCTACCGCGTCGCGGTTTTACCCACACATTTAACCGCACAAGCAGGAGCATTTCCTCGTCCAACTGTTGTCGGTTTTGTCGAATATTACGGATCCTGAATGCACTTACGTCCAGTGCAATCAGAACTGGAAATCTTTGAATTTGTAGCAACCCTGTAAACCGTATTTTGGACTTGTGTTTTCAGAATCGCGTGAATTGTGAATAATTATGAACTCGTGGCTGAAGTTTAGTCACAGATACGCACAAACCTGCAAATCCGAGTGTATGACAGTAGCCTGCATAATCAAGGGACACATGGAGAATGTACTCCCACTCTAAAATACCAGTAACACATCTTGAGAATGGAATTCCGAAGATTTGCGTTCAAGCTAAAACATTACCCAGTACCTAGTGATGTTTGGTCGTTTCTGATAGCTTCCAGACAGTACGTCAATATTGCTTCGACTTAATTAAAGTTTCATTTGATTACGCCTAGCAGAAAAAAGGTAAAGCCCGAAAATGAAATGGTATTCGAAGTTATCTACGATAGGTTTCAGATTGCAAACGTGTTTCGAACTATTCACTCGTTCCAGTCGCAGAAAGTTAATTATAAGTAATACAAATGAATAGACAACACGATTGAAACGTGTAACTGTGTTACAACAAGAAACTTAGATTCGTATTGTACGCGGAAAATTATCGCGAGGTTATACACGTACAGGCAGCAGAACCATCCGTGTAGAGCTTCCGTATCTCGCCCTGTGTGAATCCCAACGTATATTCTAGCGAACAAACGGAATCGGAGCCCTACACGGGTCATCTTATCCCGATAACAGTACCGTTGTATAGCTGTGCACTATCCTACAATATTTATGCAAAACGGTGTTGTGTGTCTAGCTGCTATCATACCTCTGACCGGCTAACCACGGTCTCCTGTAGTCAATGCCCCGCACGGCTTTCATAAATCCTCGTTTCGCTATTGATCTACAAACTGTGGATCCAACGGTAGCGCTTTATGACCCCGAAGTACACAATCCGGTGTGGGTGCTGTGCGCGGGTCGAGGAACACGGATGTATCCGTATCGCTGACAAAGGGTTGCACAAAGGCCAGCATTGTGATCGCCAGTTGCGCACAATACATTCCTAAGGGAATTCCGAAAACGCGAAACTTTCGAGATTGTTGTATGAATATTTTTGTAGTTCCGGTAAACCGCCGCGACGAGTGAACGCGTACATTACCATCCTCCCATCTTCTTCAATCCCACGTGTTACCGTGTATTCCTCAAGTTGGAGAAGTGTCCCGAAGTCGTTTTCGTTGGAGCAATTTACGCACTTCAGCGCCTGCCCATCCGCGCGCAAACGCGATGCGAACCGAGAGTGCAAACTTGCGTTAAAACTTTGCTCCCACTTACGTTTGAAACTAATGAATGAATGTTCGCAAGTTGGGTATATTCGGTGGACGAGTTAGCAAGTGAATCGGGCGCGATACGGTTCTATCCAAAGTTCCGGGCTGCCGGATTGTGGTGGACGAGAAAACTCGTGCAACCGTACTTCGAAGGTGGTCTCTTTGTTGAACTATGCAAGCAGGATCACTTAGAAACGCAGCCTGATGTCGCACTTGGCCCTACGTGGAATACAACCCGAAGGCAACTCTGACTTGGCGTTTGCGTACACCGCGTTGCATAATTTGTGGGTACAAATGGGTTCCGCGTACCGGTACGAGTCGGATCCCAGTTTGTTCATGGTTGCGTGTATACACAGATTCTGCATCGGTTTATCCTCTTCTCTAAGCCTTTATACGTTTGTATAGCTGCGGGGGCGGAATAAAGTGAGTTAAATATAGATCCATGCGTTAGCGATGTGGTCACGGATTACAAGCGGATTCTTATTGACCTCCGGTCGAATACTCGAATACACACTGGCCCGAGCACTTTGCCAGCGTGTATGTGTGCGCAATCCACAACGCATAACAGCCTTAGTGTACGGTCTGGACTCGCCACACGTTTACACTTTGCATATCTGAAATTTATAGCCACTGATCGAACCTGTTGGTCCCCTTCCTCGCGCAACTCTTAATTATTGGACATTGCGCGCTCTACCTCAAAATCTGCACCGAAAAATCTTTCGTAAATCCTAGCTTTCTTTAAGGAGTTGTTCGGAGTTTTTATACTTAGTAAATTATTTGAAAGCAGATTTCGTATTTATTTTCAACGTAGCGAAGAATCAGAGCAAACATCCGCAGTAAAGAAACGCAAATTGGACGATGATTGCGTGGAATCAAAGTGAACAGTGGATTTTCGCTACTACTGGAAATGATAATTGCGTTGAATGCAAAAAATACCGGACCATTACCCAAATTACTAGCATTTGCCGCAATCACCATTCACCAGCTCCATTATCAAACGTTAGGTAGGGGCTGAATACACATGACTGAACTAAAAATTATAAATGGATGTTATGTTGAATGGAAACACGAACGGCAAGCTTCCAGTCGAAACAAATCCAAACAGAACACTACCTCTATACAGGACGACAATAATTAGACAATTACCGTTTTCCGAATGGCTCTTTGTCGTGATACGTTTCGAAATATACCTACAAACATCAGGCAACAGTATCAACGCTGCACGTCGATATCAATATGTATGAGAAACTTTTGCATTAAACGAGGAACTTTAGCATTCGTGGGCTGCAATCGGGCACTCATTGGCTACTCGATTACTCCACTGTGTGAGCACTTTCACACACGATCCTGTAAGTTATGGGCTAGTCGCGCGATCTCTCCGGTGGGTGTTCTTCGCGTACATGTGTGTTCAAGCTTGTGTTCCCATACTCGAGCCGAGCGTTTGTTAAAAGGGTCTTTTTCGAGCGAGCGTGTGAACGAAGTTTTCCCTCGACACTGTCGCACAGCTTTTGACGGAAAGACTGTGCCACGTCAGAGGATCGGCTCCGCAGGGAACGATCGTCGATCGGATGGAGAATATTGGACGTATCTTGAGCCAACATCTATGTAAACACTTTGCAGATAAAAAACTCAATCTTTTTTGCCAACTCTATCTACTTCGGGCCCACTAGTGTTTTTCGCGGAGTTCTTTCATTCGAGTGGAATGATAACAAAGCTATTATCTGGTTCTTCCATGTAACCTTCAAACGTGGAATCGATCTGCACTTTTTTCTCACTCCTCCTGAGTATCCAATTACGATCGGACATAATGAAACATTAATTTTAATATTCCAGGGAATCAAAACAAACCGACAGCTCCGGACTGACAGGGTGTATTTATGCCCCTGCCGTGTATCATCGCGATCACACACCCGCATATTAGGTCGATAACGCAAATGCTCGCAGCACTTGATGTGTGCGAACTCTTCCCTCGCATGATTGACCGTTCAACCGTTTATATATGTACTTATATGCAAGTCCGGGCACCGCGCTGCGGCGGTGGCGAATCGACCGAGCGAGAAGCGATGACAGCTCGCATTATTTACGGTTAATGGGGCTCAAAACGCGGAAGCTCTCGAGGGACTAATATGCATATTTATATACATATATGTATATAAAGAAAATTCATAAATAATAGTTTGGAAATTGGCGCGAAATAATTCTCTTGGATCAAGAAAATTGAAAATCCACAAATATTCGTCCACACGTTTTAACGGGGGAAATGATCGCTTATTCTCCATTAAGGGAGCAATAAAATGGATGATTTATCCTCATAGATAACCGAACAAAATAAATGGACAAAATAACCTACGCAAACAGTAAAAGATGGTATTGGTGATATTTCATCGAGTGTATCGTATATGTAGCAAACCGATACAGTATGCGTTGGTTCTCTGCGTACATAAATATATTTCAAGCACTTTAAAAAATGGGACATAAATAGTTTACCAGTTTTTTTTTTTTTTTTGGGTAACTGTGATGGTTTTTCTGTGATGAATTGTATTCGTCAGAAAAATTCAGTGTTCTGGAAAAAATGAGAATTCCATTTCGAGCGCAACAGAATGAAAATTATTTGCTTCTGAACACTAAACAGTGCTAAAAATACGTTTTTCTTAGTGGAATAAAGTTTGCTCCGTCAAGTTAAAAGCGTAACTGATATTTTTCGTGTTGGGAGGATAAATTGATTTGGCTGGAAAATATCGGGACGAAATTATTGAAAAATACATGGCTTCCGGACAATTATCATCGTGTTTATGGAATTGAATATTGTCGGTCGCGCATTGAAGCAACTCTTTCGATCTTTTTCGTATCTCTGGTAGCTCTTAAGCTTTTCAAAACGATCTCGATAATGAGGAATTTCTCGAGAACTTCCGTTGGGAAAGCAAAAGAAAATAAGCCCAAGTAATGACGGGAAAGATGCGCGCGAGAGCACTTTTCCACGATCTCAATGTAATTGGAGTAAGCCCCTATGATATCTCGGGTGCACGAGTGGAGCGAATTGAAGGAATCGGCTTCAGAAATACGGAATATTTCAAAATGCGGAAAAGCGTGAAGGTGGTATTCAGAGCTTTCTACACAGTCGCTCCTCGTACCGGAAATTGGCTGCCGCGAGGGCGCATTCGAGATCTTTCGCTAAGGCGTCAAAGCCACGGAGATGAAGCAAATTGCATTTATACGTGAGAAGAGAAAAAAATCTCGTTTACTTTTTACTGCTTCCTTTTTTGGGCAAAGGATCTCTGGCAAAACGAATTTACTAGAGCAGAAATTAGCAATTCGGACAATGAAAAGCTTGAATACACTCCAGGAAATTCAAGTTAGAAAAACCCAACGGAACGAAAAGAATTGACGAATAATTTAAAAATCCCTAATTCTAAGGATACTTTTTGGGACCTAAAACCGAACGAATTTAGAAAAATGAATATTGTTTGTGTTTACAGGGTCTGGACAATGTGAGCTCAGCAACCCTTAGGCCTTTCAATTCGGACATCAACACACCAAGAATCGACAGCTATAGGTTCTCCATGGCAAATCTTGAGGGTAAGTTACGCAATTTAACGAAAACATAAAATTGGTGCCGGAAAAATTCGTAAGATTTGTTGTCACGTTGCATATACCAGCCGGGATTTCGAGGGACGACCCAGAGTTTTCAAATGAATTAAAATTTTATAATTAATGTAATTACCAGCTCGTTTGCAAAGCCTATTATTTCTATTTCATTATTCATCACCAAAATTTAATTAAATTACAGCAAAGCTAAAATATCTCTTCTTAATGCCCAAACACTTTCTAAAACTTATATTTTTTAGAGGAAATCATATACTCTTTACAAAACAAAATTATGTTTGCCGATTCTTACGTAGAATTTCAAGACGAGTATAGAAATCAAGTGTTAGGATAGAATCAATATAGAAACAAGGTCAACAAAAAATGTACAATTTTGCAGTTTCTAAGCAGCTGTCGAGTTCTATAATAGCACCAACGATCCAACTTTCTCATCGGCTTGTTCCATTTCTCATATTCAATCATGAATGAGTACCATTATCGAATCAACAATTAACAAGATTGATGAATAAACAAGTAAAAAAAACCATCGCATTCGCGCGTTCCTAAGATTCCGTCTCTTCCAGCGTGAAATGATTTTCTCACGAACTGATTTCATCATTTCGCAATCTCATCAATCATCGTTTACCTATGCGTATGCATTACCATTTCACACATCCGGGGAAAATGACGCGAGTGGAAAACCCAGAAATGGAAATTTCCAGATCATGCAGTTTGTGTATTTATCTGTTCGAGTAGCAAGGATATCTAGACTGTGCTCCATCGCGGTATCCGGTGACAGGAAAAACCAGGCCCTTCCTCTAACGCAAACTTATGACAACGAGGACGAAGCGCTCGTTCTCAAGTCTACCCTGGACCCCTGTAAACGTACGAAGCGTTCATACAGAGCCGCACACACCGAGAGACTCGCATGAACTTCCACCCACAGTATCGACCATATACATGTAGAAACGCAAGAGACACTTTTCCCTTATTTCATGCGGTGGGCAATCTCCATCGAGCTGGAAGAAAGACCTTTGCCAACTTTGACCGATTTCCGTGGATCAGTCAGCCAATTCTTTTTTCCCCCTTTCTGTTCCTCTCCCTCTTGACAAATCGCTATTTGCGTCCCAGATCCCGTGAAAAAAACGAGCGGGCTCGTCAGGCCGCGTTCCATCAAGCTATACTACACGAGATAGATCTTCGCTGGGAAGGGAAACGTCGCAGTATTTCGGGATTTCATTATGTCAGCCATTTCTTTGTACAAGGGACATGGGCATAAGAAGTTTTGGAGCTTGCCTTCCATTTACTTTTTTATGATTCAATGCTGACAAGATTTATCCATAAAACGGGTCCACAATGATCACGAATTTCCATCAAAGATCCAACTAGCTAAAGTTTTTTTTTTTTTTTCTTACGAAACCACAGGCCACTCGATGGAGTTTTGATTTTTAATCGGGAAAATGCGTCGATTCCATTGTCTCTCTCGTACGCGTGTTCAATCGTGCTTTTCGTCGATCCAATGAAGTTGGACACCGAGACACCTCTGTTGCTAATGTTAATTTCTTTTTTTTAAGTCTTTCCTGGCCACTTTCATATTGTACAACCTCGCAATCTCCACTTTCCATTCCATCGTGGACTCCCTCGATCTAAACTTCGCGAAGTAAAAAGCGTGTCTATATTTCGCGATTGGCCCGAGGGTAGCACGGAACGAGAGAGCCGCGATTGTGCACTCGCGAGCTTCTTATCTCGAATCTTCGAAGTATAGTTACCTTCGGTTAGACTTCGCCGAGCTCTTTCTCTCTTTGCCTCGCCGCGTAAGAATGCTTCGGCTTTCACGTCGTATCAGTGAATTTATGCGGGGGCGATCCGAGCAACGAAGACAACGAGGAACCTTCGATATTAATCTGCTGCCATGTGTGGCAAGTACTTTCACTATAAATACTCCCTTCGCCCTCGACGTCCGTTCTGTACTTAGTACACTTGGGTGTACCAATGAAGATAACGAGTACAATGTTTATTGTGGAACTTCTACGGGGCAATGTTTTAGTTTCCTGGCCAGGATGATTCCTCGGAAGACACCTGAAGATCGTCCCATGAAAAACCGTTCGAAACTGGCTCGACCAAAAAAATTATTCTTCTAGCTAGAAGTTTGACATCCTTGTGGGGAAATTTGAAGTATCAAGGTATTGCTGGATAGACATTAAAAAAATCTCGAAAATTCTTCAGTATTTAAGAAATGGTAGTTCCTGATAGGATAATAATACACGAATTCTTTCAGCATTTTTTAGTTAGTTATCCAGTAGTTACAAACATATGAATTTACCTCGCTTGCATATGGGAAAACAGCTTCTGCACACGATTGGATGTAAATCGCGGCAAGTTCCAAAAATATTGGATCAAGATCGAGGAGTAAACGATCAGACATCCAAAGATTAAGCGAACGAACCAAGTTTAACGAACCAATTAATTTATAAAACAGTGAAGGATTTATTTAAACGATGCATTAATTAACGATCATTTGAGACATCAATACATATCGAATTTTGGGGTAATTATTGATAATAATGAGATTACCTGAACGTATCAATTAAATAAAAAATTAAGAACATTTTTGTTGGGCAGTTGGGGCAAATGTAGTCACTGACAAAATCTCAGTCAGTCACATGCCAATTTCGAATAAATTTCATTCAATTGTTTTGAAAGAGGAAAATTGATATTTCCGGTTGTACTAACTTATTACCAAATTAGCTATTCGTAAGGCAAAACACGTACGACAAGATCATGTAAGTCCACCGTTTTCGAATTTTGGACAAACTTTTTAATGGCCCATCCTATAATTTCTAAAAAAAAATTCGCTGTTTCGAAAAGAATCCCTCCACCGGAAATGATCCTAGTCAACGTAGAAAGCCCCATATTTGTGCACAAACACGTACACACACGTGTGTACAAAGTTTTAGTGGTATCGCGTATCGTATTCGCGCCGGCGGCATTTTCCCTTCTTCTTTCACCGGACACACGATGAGAACTCGCGATTTGTTGAACTCGCACTGGCCTCGTTTCTTTTCACAAATACTCTCCACCAAGGATTCTGTGGGGCTGCGCGAAATATATTCTCCTTCGAAGTGGCGGCGGCTCGAAAGGTTCTAAAAATTTGCCGCGATAATGCAGCCGGTTATTTATCGATGTGAGGAACGTATTAATTGAGGCGAAAGAAAAAAAATACATCGTGAAGCCATATCGCTCAATTTTTTTTCTCCAATTCGGACAAACGGAAATATTTAATTGATAGAATAAGAATGTTAGAAAAAAACGTTTATCAACGTCACGGATTTTAACCACAAATACAGATTTTAAACGTCGCTTTTTCATAAAAGTGCAATAAAGATTGTAACTCAATGAAAGTTTCGTATAGGCAATAAAAAGTCAGAAACGAAGCCAATACTAATGCTATTGGATCAAATAAAAAATAAATGTCAAATCGTTACGCAATACCTATATTCGTCCAGAAAAGTTCGAAAGCTTTTCAAATTACCTTTAATACCATGAAAAAATGCTGCTTAGTCGTTTTATCGAGTCCCATTAAACGCAACAATTTCGCAGAGTTTTGGGCTCTTCGAACGCAGCAAAATCGTTCGCTGTTCACGTTCGAAGCAATTCACATTCAGCAAAGTTGCACCGTTCGCTGTCCACAATAATCCTTTCTCCCAGCTAACAATGTCGCGGTACTTTTGCGTTTATCAGACGACGGAGGGCGGACTTCGTGCCCCAGAGATCGAAAACTCTCACGATAAATCTTTGGGTGACGACGCGAGCGGAGGAGGATGGAAGAATGGATGCAGAGAGAGAGAGAGAGAGAGAGGGAGAGAGAAAGCGAGAGAGAGAGAGAGAGAGAGAGAAAGAGAAAGAGGCAAACAGAGAAATGGTAAGAGATCTCGTGATGTTCTCGGGTTTCGCATCAGCATTCCTGTTAATATATCTATATCTATGCTGGAACAAATCGACGTGGGAAGCTTTGAGAACAGTCGAGCGATCGAGTATCTCGGTGAATTCGCGATCAGGTATGGCTGAAAACCCTGTGCAAGCATAATACGAGATAACATCGACGTTCACTATCATCTCTATCTGCAGTCCAGATTTCCCTCTTTCTCTCGTTCGCTATCCTGACTCCGTTCAGTTGAAACGTTAAAGTTTCACGAGATGGTGAAAATCATCCACCGTGTCGCTACAACGAAAATTTCTAGTCAATTAGTCCGATCTGAAACTTCGCTCTGACGTGTCCTCATCAATTATGGACCCATATGCAACCCTTATCAAGACCTCGGTTCACTCGCTTCGACGTAACAGTTTTGCACTGGCCCAGAAACTAAACCCTTCCGCAGCTCGCCTCGCGGTTGGAGTACCCGTATTATGTTTGAACACTGCCGGAATCTGGGTCGTTTACGAATAGCAAAGATGCATATTTAAATTCCCATTAATAAAATCTCCATTCATTCGTATAAACTATTGACTCTTGAGCTAGCCTGGAGCTTCTAGTTCATTGGCACGTGTGGATGACGTTCGCGGATGAATGCCTGTGAATACGTCACACTCCTATTGAAAACGCCACGATCACTGACCAATAGTGAAGTCCGTTTAGTTTTAAACACTCGAGTGAATAGAACAGAACGATTGTTTATAACTGACGAGTGATATTCTATTTGGAATGGACAAACGAAGATAAAAACCCAAGGTAAACTACATTAAAATGGCTAAATGTAAGCAGTTCTTTATTGTAACACGGCGTTGACGTTTGTATCCTTTGCGATGCTACGCAACAAATTTTTCTTTGTCGATTTATCGAAATTTTCTTTGATAAATTTGAGCTACGAAAATCATGCAAACATTTATGTGGATTTCCATTCGGCTCGTTACGACAATTATACTATATACGACTTTGAATAATAATAAAAATTGTCAAAATGAACAATCGAATTAGTTTACAACGCGGCGAAAATCAAATCCATCGTTAGAATCTCCCCAAATTTGTAACGCCAAGCAAATATCTGGATCATATTTTAAATTAAAAAACTTCGAAATTTGGTACGTGACATTTATTTTTGTATAGCACTTTAAATTCAAACTATATTTCACACGGAAGTGAAAAGCCACTGAAGTGTTTGTTTAAAATTCCACGTGCTCGGTTTTAAATGGTTAAAGATGTACACTGAGCTGGAAAAGGTGGAGGGACAATACTTTCTGACGTAACCCCGTTTCAGAGGAGGGAAGTTGATGAGGAGAGAGAATCTATGTACTTTACCAGGATGTCATGGGCATATGTGTGTGTATACGTGTAGTTTTACTCTTCTTTCATGACGGACTACGACCCAAAGATATAAAGTAAAATGGAGGCTGCGGAATTACTTTGATGGAACTCCTTCCATCTTCCCCTCCCCCCTCTCTCTCGCTCTATCTTTCTTCGGGAAGTCAAGTACCGCCGACAGGCACTCCCGAGATAAGAACCATGAATTTCTATCGTGTATTGCACCGAGAATTATTATAAATTGTATGGAGAATCAAGAGGCACTGCCAAGCAGTCACTACTTCTTGCGAAGCTACACAGCATAGCAAAGATCCACAATTTTCACTTTCACTAAATGTACTCACGCTGGATTTGTTACATTATCTTTCAGCATCAGAAAACAGTCCTTATTTTTCTGGTTATTCTTTCGGAACAAACGTTATTCTTATCAAATCAAACATACCCTTGATTGCATTTCATATTTTGTCGTTCCCATTTTGTCACCAATTATTGTCATTTTGCATGATACTTCGATACGTAACAACAGCTGATATACTTCGAGGGAACAATCCAATTGATTCTTTCGTGAAACTGTTTTTTTTTTCGCAAAATAAAAAATGCGGTTTGCTGGGTAGCTTATCTTGCCCTTAATTACTTTCGAGTGAAAGTAAAGTATATCGATCCGTTGCACTTTCGTTGTATTAATGCTAGCTGCAGTCCCGTCGCTCATTAAGTAAATGGATGGATCGAGCGACGAGTTTTCTCATTTAACACGACCGTGAAAAACGATCGAATTATGAAGACAGAAGGCAGATACGTGTAGAAGAGAAGACGCTTCAATTACGTGACATTTTCTATCACCGGAGATTAAAACTCAAGGAATATCCATCGTGGACCATTCAAGGACCATATGTTTCAAATAAGTACACTTTATTGCAGAATTATCAGAAAAACTTTCATCTCGTGCGAATTTTTGGAACAAGCAGGTGCGCAAGTATTCAAGGACACGCGGATTATCGCAATCCCACAAATTTTCGAACCCAGTTTTCGCAAAGACGGTTAAGTTTTTTGGAAAAAGTTGAGCATCAGGCTGTGCAGAATTCGTACACGCAAGGCGTGATGCTATTAGTTTACATTAAAAGTTATTAATATTATAGAAATACCATTTATAAAATTTCAACTATATCTCTCGAGCGTCACGTGATACGCCTTTATTTAAAACCGTCAATGAACAAACAATCGGGCACTTATTGTTCTTCCGTGTCATTCTTCAATGTTTTCATTCATAAAGCGTATTAAATCATTATCTTTTATTCGTCTGCCTAAAATATCACACAAATATTAAATAAAATTCTCACCGAAACCACGTTACATTTTACCGCGAAAAACCTGAACTGTCAAAAATATTCCATTGTTTTACTTTTACTGATGTGTATCACGGCACAGTTTCCACTTTATTCTCTCGCGTATCAGTTTGAAATGACGTTGCAATACAATTCGATCTCTAGTAGCGGGAGACAAAAAGTCGAATATTTTTGAAAAATTGCATAGCTGGCGTTTTCACATTTAACTCGCGTGAATGCCTTTTATTGTTTTGCCGCAACGATATAATCGTGTTATTCTTTATTTCTCTATTCTGATATCGCTTGTATAACGAGGGAGTGTCGGGGAAAACTGGAGTATCGTCGTTGGTTATCGTATAACCGCTGCGCCACTCGAGCAGAGAGAAATACGATCGAACGTTCGACTCGTGAGCTAATTTATGCATACAAATTCTCTTCTCGTATCGAAAGAACGGTCGTTTTGATAGGAGTTAATTTACTCTTACACCTGAAACGATGCACTCCTGAACTTTTTTTATAGCCCACTTAATTCCTATCGTATGTAGGGCGATTTAAATTTATTGCAACCAGATCAAAATTATTTTTGTCATTTTCCCGATCGCTCGCGTGCTATGCAATCGATTATTTCCTGTTGACTGAGCGCTTCTTGCCTAGCCTTCGACTAAACCAAAAAGTGAACGATTATTTCCTATCCCTGTACGAAGGATTTTTTTTTTTTTGAGGTAATATTTTAATGAAAAACCTTAAATTTGGGTCTCGTTGAGCTTAGTAAATAAAAACAATAAATATTTATGTTACTGACGTTGTAATATTTTTTACATTCATTATTGTCAAGTATAAAAGTGTGTGAAAAAATGGCGTTTTGCATTATTGCAAAGCTATTATTTATCCGATACAGAAATAAAACTAATTTTATAAATAAAGATCCTTTGAAAAAAAAAATAACTCCTTGCTCTGTTTTTCGAAGTTAAATCCTTTTTTGAATTAGTAAAAGTACCTAATTAGCCAGTAACGTCTTAAAAAATAATAATTTCTGGTAATATTCGCAGTAGGAAAAATAGCAGTTATTGTTAAATAATCATTTCGAGGCTGCATTTCAATAAAATGTAAAAAAACGATATATTCCAAACTTCGTGATTAGGATACCCCCTTAACGCTGACACTCGAAAAAATAATATAAAAAATTTTCGTTGCTAACAAAAACATCGTATCAATTTTTTTGATCCCGAAAATTTCGAAGCTTCACGAATGAATTCCATTTTTGGATTGCTGAATTTTGTCGATTTAGCCTTAAAGCGCGGTCAACCGAGTCTTCGGGGACGAGACTAATTCTTTTCTGGAACATTGCCCGCGACGAGTCATGCAACGACAACGACACACACAAGCCTGCTACTCGTGTAGCAAAATCGCGTAGCCTCGGTACAATATATTTGGAGATTTTGGTGTGGCACCGAGATCACGAGAGGTCGACGAACCTCCAAACGCAAACGACGAAGAGACGGAGGTGAGAGGGAAACGCCGGTTACCTTCAAAGAACTTCGAAACGCGCATTCATTGAATACTTAAAAAAAATCGCGGATCTTCGTTTTCAAATTTCTTTCGTTATCTCACGCGATTTCATAGCGTGCTCCGCGATCTTGAAAATTTTCTATTAAACGGATCCGAAACGAAGCGTGAGACGCACGCACGCTGCACACTTTATGGGCCTCGTGTTACCTGTACCTCTTTCGATGCACGTATACAGTGCGACTCAAAATAAATGGACGCTGGTAAAAGGCAAAAAGACGCTCGTGTATTTTATTTCAATTCCAGTGAAATATTTTACTTTAATTTATATAATATTAATTATAACTTAATGTAAATAGCCGTAAAATCAGCATTTGTTTATTTTTTAAAAACGAATCGAACGAAATTTGAATTATTTCCTGGCAACTATCGTTGAGACATTTATTTATTGATCATTTAATATTTATTCGATGTTTATTTTCTTTTTCACTATGATTAATTATTATTTTATAAACGATCATTATTCTTGATTCTTTTTTATTTATACTTTATCTATAATTGATTAATTATCAGTTATTCGATCATTCTGTTAATATTGTGAATTAAATGTGATGAATTAAAAAAAAATTGTTCGTCACTTTCACTTAAAATCTTTAGATACACAAAAATAAATGTTCTCATTCAGTGTACGTAGATCTTTCGAAATACGATACACGCAAATTTTGCCTTCACTTGTAAATGATTTTTCATCCAATTTTCCGATCTCTCCTGACACGTCGTATCAAGGCATGCAATTTTTACGTCGTAAACCACCAACGCTTCACGACGCTATTCACGCAAAAAAGCACGGAACCTAAAAAACGCGAAAATCACTCTATTAATCATCTAACTTTTAGGATCGAAGCGATAGTCTTCGTATCAGCTTGTACACGAATAGTGTGTACGTATTGTTTGGGTTCGCTTGGTCCGGGTACTTTGATTGGCGTCGGTCATGCTGCGTTAACTAGCCGCATCGGTGTTTCTGCTTCACTTTATTACGCGTGTACCTACGCTCGCAAGACGCAGAGATTCCGTGATCACAGTCCGGGGAAAAGCCTGTAAGGAGCACCAACGCGACTCCGATATCTCTTTGCTACGACGTTGCTATTTTATTTTGCTCGCGTATATAATATGCGGAACGAGCGGACGCGTGTCTAGAGACGGTGAAAACCGAATGGTTCATGCTCGACCACCCACGTTGCTATAAATTCAATCGTACGTCTGCGTGCACGTGTATGTAAGGGGTATACTAGACTGAATTGACAATTTGCCAATTCTTAATTCATCACGCTACAGTTCTCAATGTTTCCACCATTTTTCCAAAATTTAAAATCGTATCAAGTATCTTTTAGATTACTACAAAGCTACTGTCATCCGATTAAAGTCATCAAGCCGAAAAAAAAAAATCAAGCTAGAAATTCAATATCATTGAAAGCGAAATAATGTCAATACAATTATGTAATAAAAATCAAAATTGAAATGTTAAAAACTTAGCAATACAAAATGAAAAAAAAGAAGCCCAAAAACAAAAATCAAAATTGAAATGAGTATTCTTTCTGGAGAAAAAAAAATTGGGCTGAATATCAAAGTTGTCTTACAGTGCCGGAGCTTGGGTCTTGTATTGTATAGGCACGGTGGCGAATCGTGTGCCAGCACTTTTCACGATTATAGACGAGCGGTAACCCCTCTGGCGTTAAGTACCCAATCGGGTGTGTCGTGCACGCGGGTATTGCAGTGGGTGTATGAGATAAAGGTACTTGCCACGACATATATATATATATATATATATATATATATATATATATATATATATATGCAGACTCACCTGCACGTAAGCTATTTCCGTCTTGCGACGTTTTATCGTGCGAGGGGGTTTTTGCCCGGAAAACGAAGACAACTACTCCCCACCTACCGATGATCATCAGTCTGTACGAGTAATCTTCTTTGCTCAAGAAAAAAGAGAGACGGCCGGGAGTTTGATAGGTTGATAATAGTTTTTTCTTTATACCGCATAGTGGAGAATCACGACGGTGCCCTTTTCCATGGATGACCAAGAATGTAGCCTCGAGTTATCAAGCCTTCGAAGTACCCTCTACACCTATTTAAAAAGGGATTCAGCTTGACGTAGCTTCAGACCAAGTAAACGACAATATTATAATTCATCGAAGAGTTCGGTATACTTCGAATGTCTGGAAATCCGTACCATTTTTGAAAATTCATTTTGAAGTGTCTTATCAAATTATCGAAAAATCGTTTGGAGATAAATTTGTTTATGCATTAATGAAATCGCGTGCCAAACTTGACTAAAAAATATTAATCGTTCAAGCAGTTGTAAAGCTTCTTGTGAAAAACACCCTAAAACGTGAGAAGCTGAACGATGAACTTGGTTTTGATAATCCGGTTGATCTGAATTTAAAATAAAATAGAGTCTTTCTTTAAAACACATAACACAAATGCTAATTTTTCATTTTTTCACGATTTTCCAAGAACAAAATGACATTGTCAGTGAGGAGTAAAAAGAAAATGTTAAGAAAAATATCCATCACGCTTAAATTACTGTTACCCCTTATAAATGTCCCAAATTTCACATCAATTCGTTCATTGAATGTCGAGAAGTCGTGTACATCGTTTAAGAAAATGTAATTTCGTAAAAAATCGTTTCAAGTTTTATTAGCCTATGATTAGAATCCTAACCTTTAATTAAAGGTTTACTAGCCTGTCATTGCAATCCCAACCTTGAATTACAGTTTTACTAGCCTATAACTCTAAACCTAACCTTTAATCTGCGATTGCTGCGTCATACGTTGGACCTTCTTCTTTAATTGGAGTAGCATGGAACGATGAAGGGTTTTCTTTATTTTTACAATAAAATTCACAAGGGTTTAATCCCTTAAGGGACCTGAGAATAAATGTATGAACTGAATGCAATTTAAAATAGAATTTCCCTTAGCGAATTTTTTTTTATTTGCCCGGGGACGTAATCGTAGACACATGTCCATGCTGACGAGGGTAAAATAGACGAAGGCGAAGCCAATTTGCCTACCTGAGGGACCCTTTTCTTCGATACGAAATTACGTGCTTGAAGAATCAGACGAAGCTGAAGGAGGAAGGACGAAAGATGGTAAATAGCCCAAACGAGCACGAGACTCTTATCGGAGTCGTTATCGTAATCCAGGAAATCTCTGCGTATCTTGTCAACTAGGATAACACTGTGTACGAAAACATATATATAGATCCATCTGACGAACCTCCTCGTGCTACTTTTTTAAAGCTTCGAAGCCCCATGATAATTACCAATCTGGGATTTGCACCGCCCTTTTTTCCACGATTATATAATTCTCTTTGCCATTACATAACCCTCTTAATGATATTCAACACCGTACCCGCGGAGTGTTCGCAAAATTTACTAGTCCCTGCACTGTGATACGAGAGAAGTTTTCAGATAATTTTGTTAACATTCTCCGAACGTTAACTGTTTTGTAAAAACAATATTTAAACTTCCCGAATGATCCTAAAAGTATAAATTCTCGATAAATCAAACCAAAATACTACATTTTATCGAGAATGTTTGTACGACGAATAATGTCCGTTACTAGTTATCGAAATGCTAGAGAATGCAGTAAAGCAATTAATTAAAAAAAATACTAATTACGTTTGCTTGCCAGTATTTTATTCACAGAGATTAATTTCGCTCGGTCCTTTTTTACTTAAGTACAATAAAAAAGGGGACGGCGATTATTCATCGATTAATAAACTAATCGATAATAATAATCAACTATTATTAATACTTAATATTGAAACATTAGAAGTAAGCTATTAAATTAAAATAACAATGAAATTAAAGAATAAAAAAAAATGAGAATCCATGAATAAACTTGCCATCGTTTCGAGACAAAGGCACGATCTCATTAATTACAGTACAAATCGTAATATACATAGTTACCGATCCTCTCGTGAAAGGTGATTATGATTACGTTTAAAAAACAAGACGTGTCTTATCCTAGGCATGTAATTGCTAACACGTAACTCTCGAGATCCCAACGCATATTTGCGTCGTACAAAAAGCCCTTCATAAGTTAATTAAAGCGCGGCAGAGAGCACTTGTTAAATTGTATAAAAAAGCCAGAGCAGATCAACAGAGAACGAGAGGGGAGAGGGAGGGAAGAGGGTTAAGAAACACGCGAGTTCTGTTGAGAAAGGGATGGTTAGAAAGGGGCGTTGAAGGATCGGTATCGCAGCTTCTCGATCTTCTGGTCACTGCTACATTCGTTTCTTTTCTCTTTCTCCTCGAGCTTCATGCTCAACGTCCAGTTGCAACGAACGAGGCCGAGTTCTCTGGTATCCAATTGAACGAGAAATGCACGAGAGAGGATGCAAGACGAGGATTGGAATTCTCGGCTCTTTTTTTTATCTGTCTCGTTACAATTATACAGTCTACGCGATGTTCCACGAACATTGACCGTTCATCGTTGCGATTTTCGTTTACTTATTTTTCTTTTTTTTAATTTCTCTTGTTTTAATTCTCCGATAAGTTATCGACGTGTTTATTATTAACAACGTACGCTCGCACAGTATTCACAAGTATCCATGTCGCGAAGGGAAATTGAAGCGTAAACGAGTTCGATGATCCGATGCATCGTCTTTTGCGTTGCGTCTGCATGATGCAACACGTTACCCTGGCTATATCGTACGTTTGCCGTTTAATCGTACGAAAATAATCGCGTAACGAGGCAAACTTTCCCTCTCTATCGGGTTTTCTTGAATCCCGAGACATCCGTGTATTATGATGTCGTCGATGGAAACTCCCGATGATCGATTGGGGTCACAGACAACGTCGTGACGTCAAACTTTCGATGAATTCGTGCAATCGCACTTTCAGCTCGGTGAACGAACTCCCGCAACTACATCAGCGAATTAAGTTCCGCAAAGTGTGCACAATTAATAATTCCCGTTTGATCTATCAATTCGACGCTAATTCGATTCAGATTGAGAACGTTACTACACGCTCGTTGAACTCGCACAATAGGCGAGTGGCCGAAGGTGTCCGAAATCATGCTAGTCTGACTTTGAATTCTGAAGGGTCACAACCTTCATGGTGCGAATTTAAAAACGGTGTCCCGTTTGATTGAATATCAACGATGATTCCTGTACACCTCGAAGTATGATTGGCTGGTGGGAGGGTGGTTCACGGTCAAGCAGGCCCTTGTTAAACGGTGGAAGTCAAAAACGCTTTGAAACACACTTAAACGAAGTTTGAGGTATCCATGGCATACGAGTGCCGAAGAGATATAGCTAATGTTATGTAACTGAAAGTAATATCCGTTCCGGACCTTGGCGTTCATTTGTTTGGGTTTGCTGGATATATGAATGTCAGCTTTTATTTGATTGGGTTTACTTGTGTTCTAAACGTCAGTGTTGACTTGTTTAGGTTTCGAACGCCGGCGTTCACTTGTTTGGGGTTATTTGGATTCTGAACGTCAGGGTCGTTTGTTTGGGTTTGTTCGAATTCTAAATATCGACGTTCCATTGATTGGGTTTATTTGGATTAATTCGCTTGACATTTAATGAAAATTGAATGAACATTGGCGTTCATTTAATTGGGTATGTTTAGGTCGTGAACGTCCACGTTCATTTGCTTGGATTCTGAACTTCGGCGTTTATTTGTTTGGGTTCTGAACGTTCCCGTTTATTTGTTTGGGTTTGTTTGGTTTCGTGGTATCTCGTTTGGGTTCATTGGACGCGGTGTCGTACAACGAGAAACGCATGCGGCGTACGGGTCTGACGTTACTTAACGTTTTAGCAATGGCCACAGAGGGTTTATCGGACGCACGCAATGAACGCCGCGTGACGACCGGCAGGGCGCATTCACGAGTAATACCTATCGCGCATTGCGTATTGTGTATCGATGAGCAACGGGCTAGAACGACCTAAAGCCTATCAGCCCCTGTATCCCTCGTGGCCTTTTACCACACACACCTCGATCTATATGTACGCGCTCTTCAGGATATCTATATCGATGTATTTCGCGAATGCAAACCGCAAATACTTCGCAGGCATACCGCTGTAGCAGCACTCGCGCGATCTAAGACGTCGTTCACAACTGCAACAGACTTCGCTAATTTGATTCAGCCAAATAAAGAACGAATCTCGGTCATCCGAGAGGTCGTTTATTTTTATTTCGTCACATTCATACGTCGCGTTCGTCCGTCCTAAAATATGGGAATTTAAAAATAACTAAATGATTGGGAAATCGGAAAATCATTTTCCTTTAATTCCAGCAAACAATCGATGTCACTGAGTCATCGGTCGTACATTTTTGGGACTACGCTTTAATAGCAAAAATTAGACTGTAAAGAGCCATGATCACCCGATTATTCACCACCATTAAACGACGTTGAAGTTTGCGGAATGTAACCAACATTTTTTAATATCTTTTTTATATTTTTATTTCTTTAAATACTTCTTTACAGTTATCACGAAAACGTGTTACAGACTCATTATTTATCCGTGATTATAGCTTGCTCTCTATAATCTTGGGTAACGATGAAAATAAGAAAAATCAAAAGGATTTTTCTGGCATTCCGAACATTCCAACATCAGCTCCATGACACAAGACGGATTTTTATTTTTTATTTGAGAAAGGCGAGGTACGTCTTATCGATATACATAGATATAAAAAAAATATATATATATATATATATATAATATAATAATAATATGTATATGTTTATACATACTATCACGGATAAAACATAATACCATAAAACTATCAGATATATATATATATATATATTCGTGATTGTTTTATGAAGAAGGCTTTACGCTTTACTGCTACAGGCTGTTGCTCACTGACTAACCTGTATGGTGTCTATATACATGCGCGAAGCATGGCAAACGCGCGAGGAGTGAGGGAGAGAAGCTTGAGAATGATCGAGACACGAGAGAAACCCGCGAGACGACTGTACTATATGCTGCGCTTACCTTTAAGGCCTTTAGTCAAGCTCGGTCGCACGCGCCGCGAGCATCGCCCGTCTTTCCATCTTTTACCTGTTCGTTTACCTCTTCGGTCCTTCGTGTTTCAGCAAACTTCCTTTTTTTCATTGTTGTCAAATCCCGGAATACTTCGTTGATCGAAGAACAAAAGTTTTCCGGGATTGGATCGTAATCGGAGTTGTTACATCGATGAATCGTTATCGCCGTTGGCTGACTGAACATCTATTTTTAAACGTATCGAACCGTATTTGACACATCGAACGAACCGGCCATTCTTTCGAATTTGGAAGTGAAACAGTGACAGTACTTTTTTGATGTTCAAAGAAAAGATTGCGATTCTGCATTCCCGTTGTTTTCGTGTTTAAAATTGTTTGGGTTGGCATTTGAAACGATGACGTTTTGGGTGCTTGATAGTGTTATCTCGCGTAGTGCGCGAGTCGGAAAACTCGCGGTGCAATCGTGAATTTTTCGCGAGTATATCTTCCAAGGTGGTTGGTGTTATTGCGGTGAGAGAAAAAGCTGGAAACTTTGAACGAAAAAGTTCCACGACGGAATCTCTTGGCGTCCGAGAAGTGGAAATATTATTTTCTTTTTTCTTTATTCTCAAATCTGCCGATGAAGGCAAGACTCGCGTTACAATCGCGATCAACACTGCGCTCGCGGCGAAAAAAAATGGATACGTAAAAAATAATTTTAAAAAAGTGTATATCTACATGTCTTATACACGTACACATAAATCTGGAACTCTCTCGCGAAGCGAAACGCGAACTCTCGCGAAAATATGCTCGGCCACTTCTGCAGCAACGAAAGTATTCTCGGCTATTACTCTCGAAGAGGTATTATAAAACTCTTTACGATTTTCTCTTATCAGTATTCTCATCAACGTTGCGCTCCCCGAAACTTCACGATTGTTCTCATTTTAATAGATAAATCTTACGAAAATTGGCCATTCTTCCCGAAATCACAAAATCCATGGAATTTTCATGAAAGCTCTGAAAATACTTTGACGACCACGTTTCCCAAGTTTCTCACCAAAAGCTGCAAATAAAAACGAACCATACTCGTTCATTCATCGCGTATTTTAGTCCACGAACAGCAGGAGTAGAAAGCTTTTTTCTAGAACCTCTAAAAAAGAAAATTGACCAGCCACGATTGTTGATAAAACGTACACTTTCGACAACTGAGATTTCACCAAGTGTACGTCACAGTAGAAATTAAAAACCGTCCAAGCGCATCTCTTGGCCGGAGTTTTTCTTAAATTTATATTTTCATAGAACCCTGGATGAGCCAACGAAAAATCCCTTCGCGGCTTGACTTTCACGGTCTCTTTTCGGTATCGACGCAAGATCAAAAGAAAAAGAAGCGTTTCTAACGAGTGACAAAAGGCTTCGTTACTTTCCGATTGAAGATCGATGACCCAGCCGAACTTTCGGAGTCTTTTATCCTCCTCCCTAATGCACTAGGATTTCATAACTCTACCGCACATACTACACGGTGTATATACTTGTACACAAGACCCCACGTGACGGAAGCTTGTGTGTCCCTCTGTAGAAGCTGATTGTGCCGCCTCGGTGTAATCTTTTATCTCCCTCCAACTGCACACGGAGCGAAGAACTCGTACGCGCAACGTGACACGCGCAGAGATCCAGTCTGCTTCGTTCCTTTCTTATTCTACTTATATTCCTCTTATCGCACGCGTCCATGTGGCGTCGAGTCTTTGGCGTCGTGTTGTACTTGCAACGTAGAAAGGGGACTATTCTTTCTCTCTCTTCTCTTTTTTTTTTCTTGTTTCGAACGCGTGTAACGCCTCGGCAATTTCTACAGTGTGACTCACACGAGGTGTCCATTCTCCTGATATGTCACATTCGGAGACAACGACAACTTCGAGAAACGCCGGAAGAATACGAATCGCGTCGGACCCCGTCTCCATTCTCTTTCTTACGTACATCTTCACTTTTCATTGAAACCGATCGTGGAATTACCCCCTCTCCTCGAAAAACTGACATTCGAATAACGGTACATCGTTTCATTGTACCAGCCACCTTTCTGCATAGCAATTTTTTTCCTACGCTGCAATTGTTTATTCCGCGATTTTTGTTTCGAAGTTTATTTTTTACACGAGCTTGCGCGATCATCAAAAACCAATGGTTCGAAGTTTCAACACACGTGGAAGAAAAATCGTTTCGTCTTTAGTAAATTTACAAAAAAGTGGCATTGTTTCGTCAAACGAGTAGAAGCTTGGATCGTATGGGAGGATCGCCATTGATTCGTGAAACAAGCAACCGTCTTTGTTCTCTGGAGTATACCCGAAGTTCGAGAACTTTCAGGGATCCGTGAACATTCCAGAATTTTCGAAAGCCGACATCACGTGGAGAATAGGAGTGCACAGGATTCAATTTAACACGGATGATGAAGGAGGAGAATTTTGATACCTCAAATTTCAATTTTTTGGTGGAATATCTGAAAAACGTTGATATAAAAAAAAATAAGGACGATAAACATAGGAGAAGTTTTCGTATCGAAGAATAAAGTAGGGTAATTTGCGATATATCTTTGCAATGAAGAAAAAATGATCATTTTAAACGAAGTGGAATAAAGTAAACTTATTTTGATACTCCAGCAATTATTTATGCTTTGCACGATTTATATTTACAGTAATCCTCAATACAATACCAATAATTGAGTACCTTACCTATTATAAGCTTTTTAAAAGTTCAGATTCTATTGATCTGTTTATCATTTCATTAATTGATCATTTCAAAATAAAGTTGATCCATCGGGACATTTTTAAAAAATGTTACAATTAAATAAAAATTTATCTCGTTATTATGATTTATGAACATTCCAAGTATATGTATATTCATGATAATGACTTTTTAAAATCACGGTTACCAGACTTTCTGTTTGAATAAATCACGTACAAGATTAAATTGGGATACGCCGTCGATACGAAAGACAGCTTTTCAGGGAATCGTTTTAAAAGAAATATCAATATCGCAAATTAGCCTACTCTTCGTCTCGCGATCCCAGCCCAAACTCGTTACTCGCCTAATGTAGCAAGTAGCACCAATTTCACTCGAGGAAACGCGACAATAATTGACGCGCCTGTGACAAGTCGCCCCGACACACATATACACGTCACCGCTGACAATTCTCTCGAGTTATCTCACATTCCAGCCGCGAACCGTCATCGCGTTTGCACGAAGAGAGCCTCGAGTCGTTACATATTTTTCCATACTCCAAATCCACAATTGACACGAGAACTCAGCGAAATGCAGCTCGTAAAAATTGAGTTCGAAGAAATTATCGCTATGTATTGGCGTATACGCTTCAATTCAGTAATGTCCACTGGAAACTATTAAGATCCCTTCGAATAGCTTGGAGGCACGTGCATTCCAAAATTGCCTTTAATTTTGGATTTTATGGGACTTGGTAATTAAGG
Source organism: Ophioninae sp. A BG-2022a (assembly GCA_030523105.1). Lineage (NCBI taxonomy): Eukaryota > Metazoa > Arthropoda > Insecta > Hymenoptera > Ichneumonidae > Ophioninae sp. A BG-2022a. The sequence goes on from JAPYZI010000898.1 coordinate 25,805, forward strand.
GGGTGAACAGCCAATTCAGGTGGCCTCTAAAGCTAACGATGACTTCATCATTTCTGAAAAACATGGTCAAGGGCGAAAACTATGTTCAACATTTATAAAAATTCTGTACCTTTCTATTTTGGAAATTCATTGAAATGATTCGCAACAAAAAGATTGCTGAATGTAATTCTCTTGATTATATTATCTTATATTCGTTTAATATCGCAATATTATCGAAATATTATGCCATTTCTTTAATATTATATTACAGAGATAACTCTCGTGACATCTATTTTAAGGATTGGATTAGATATTGTATGAACCCCTGAAAACCTTGAAATATTGAAAATACATTTACAGAATTTCAAGCTTTATATAGATTTTTATAAAAACATAACATTTATGAAGTTTTTACATTTATATACTTTTCGATACTGTAATATTTATCAAAATGATAAATATAATATTATAAATAATATTTCAGACTTCAGGATTTCCACGTTTTAACAATTTTTAATAATTCCATCGTTTCAAAAGATAAAAACATTGAAAGATTTTGACGCCGACCGTCAAAAGTTGCCAGACAAGTACCGGAGCAAAAGACCGATCCAAATGATTTCGCAAATATTTCTCTGCGGTATTAAATCGCGAGTCCTTGCGTAGAATAATTCATGGGATTTGAGCATGTACCTGACACGTGTACTGTAATTGTTTTTTCTGTTCGCAAACGCTTTTATACACTGAAATATCTCTAGTTTGTGCGAGTTTTGCTAAAGAAACACGTTCACGAGTGCCATTCAAAAAGTATTACGCGACTTGCACGTGCTCTTTGAAATAGAGTGCAGATAACTCTTTGGTACATATACATACGTATGACGACGATATATTTTTACGTACACGTAGCGTTACAGCTATTCCAACCTACACTGTATAAATCCTAATGTCCAAGAAACGAAGCACCGTCCACGGTGTCCGACTCGTAAGAATTTAACGCCTCTACGCTCTCGCTCATTTCACGAGTGCTCTCGTGTTACTTGACATTCGTGCCTGCGAAGCAACGAAGATAAAACCGTATATATATATATGTATATATTTATAAATCCTGTGTCCTTGCTCTCTCCTTAATTATACAGCGAACTAAACTTTGCCGTTACAATTAGCATTCCCCAGGCTAGGTAAATACATCATTACTAGTTTCTTATTTCGATGAATCATCGAAAACGTTAATTCGTTACCATCCTGATTCATTGGAAGTTTTCTTTTTTTCATCGTCTCTAATTTTCTTTTTCTCCATTCCTCAAATATCTTTATTCCTCATTTTCCTTAATTATCTTGGTGAATTTGAGCTAGGAGAATCATGGAAGTATTTTTAAAAATTATTAATCAATCATCCCTAAGAAAAATATGAAAAAACAGATTTTTGATAATTGTAAAAGTGAAAGAAGTAGGAAAAATTTCGCTGAGCTATAACGATAGAAACGTTGACTTTAGTTGCACAATATACGGTTCGAAAATAGGGCTTTAAAATCTACATTTACCCGAGCCAGTTCCTCACCTACTCGCAGTCACGTTTGCCTTCATTTTCGAAATTTCTGGAGCCATATAACCGACCGAAGGCACCAGAAATCGCAAGTTTTTTCTCCTACAAGAAAATCTTTGCTCGCGTGGATTGTCCGCACGTACGCCGTGTGTTCCGATTACGAGTGCTAGGGATACCGTTCTGCCATAACAGTTACAAAGTTAATTTCGTTGATTAGAGTACAGGAGAGGCCTAACCCCGGCATCCAACACGTCCCTTGTAAAGAGCACTTCCAGAGTCTCTCTGTTCGTGATAACAATTAATATCGTGCAAACGCATCAGCGAAAGAGCACGGATGGGTGATTATTTTCATATAATAAAACGAAAAAGAATATTTGCCTCGCGAGCTTTGTAGGGACTGCGCACACGATGTTCGAACGTCTAGCTTTTGGGCTAAACTGCGGATTAATTCACAGAGGGTGCGTCTTAATGAGATGCAAAATGGAAGGTTGTTGATAAAACGCAGGGCACCATACAACACTATTGATCCACGAATCCCTCGACGAAATGTTTGGAGACGTTACACGGCATTCGCGATAAACAGTCCCTTGTAATCAAGAATTCCCTTGTTCATTTTAAATAATGAACATCATTACTAAGATAAATGATTTTTTATATATTTTCAACTATGATTTTTCATTTTCAACCGTCTACGTCATCCACTCAAATCGGCGTAACTTCAAGTTGCTAGGATACTTTTCCTTGATCTCCGGGATAATCTTGTCTCGCCTCTCTCCGACCAAATCATAACGAAATAATTAAATAATTATTAAATTATCTTAGAAACTCAAACAATTATTAAATGCCAAGTCTGAGATAATAAAATTAAGTATATTAAATAATTGTTAACTTATTTAATTAAAAAAAAAACGTAAAAAATGCACACGACACGAATTGTTTTCGCTCAATTTGCAATTGTGAAAATAAAATTACAAGATAATTGTATGAATAACTATTTAATTATACTGAATTTTTAAAAATCATTATTTATTGAAATAATGATCAAATTACATTACTAATTATTATGAAACGTAGAATTCTATTGCTTCACACATTTTTCAATAAATACGTTTAAAATAAGTGCTCATTGCCAAGATATTTATTTTAAAAATGTATCAAAAAAGAAGACTCTCAAACGAATTATTTCTGGCAAACTTGTGTATAATATTACGTATTTTGGAGATCCATTTAAAAACCCCAAACAGCAACTAAAAAAATAGGCACATTCTTAGGTCGCGGTTCTCGCTGTACTTGTCTCGAGTTATCTCGAAGATTCACTCAGCTGGACCGATCAGAACCGTCGGTTCGTACGAGGATATACCCACATCGAGAAGGAGAGTTGTGCGAGCTCGGTTACCGGCTTGCCAGATATATATCGCGTTGAGTGGATCGTTATCCGCTTCGTGTCCGGTGAGCTGCTGGACACTGCGAACGGAGGCTCTCGCTCTCGGTGCGCTTGACGAAGAGCTCGACAATCTCCGGAGCAACATCATCCTTGCCCCCCACCCCTTAACCGACCGCCGCTTTCAGCCTACCGGACGCAAGGGGCAGAAATGTCCAGGCAATTAGCCTAAAACTGGTTTTAGTCTCGAAGAAAACAGACGGGCAGCGGTATATGGCAAAAAGCCAATGAGTTCTTTGGCGATACAAGCGTGGACGATTCAGGATCGTCGAATATGATTCGACCCAAACTTTTGCACTTCATTCTCCCCGAAAAGAATTCCTTCGACATTTGCCTCTTTCTTCAATTAGCTCGATCAACTCAAAATAAAACATTTATCAACATTTCTCTACATCGAAAAGAACATCCATCGAGCAGATTTTATAATAAAGTATTTCACTTTCTCTGAAATAGCTGAAATTGTTTAAGACAAATTTCTCAAAGATTAAACATTTATGACGTTAAAGAAATGCATCGACCCCTGCGTCTATCAATTTTACAGAGCGTGATGCTCGATTTGTAAATGTAAATGTAAATGTCTATAAGCAAACTGCATTTAAAAATTCGTAAGGTCACATGGATATTCTGTATGTACCTAATGCCCTCTACAAGCAACTTTACTGACGTAATTTTGTTCTGCTTTCAATGATTGCAGATTCACAGGATGTCGATCTCGATGCAATACTCGGTGAGCTTTGCGCTCTTGAAAGACGCTGCGACGGCGATATGGCCTCGACGGGACAAGCGCCGGACTCGCAGAGAACCGGAAGGCCCAATAGTGCGAGAATCAATGCCGGCGATAGCACGGATATTGGAAAAAACGATGGTGGTGAGTCGGCGGAAATTTCAATTCAATACATTCAAATCTGTACCATGAGCTTTAATAAAAGACTACTCGATTTTTACTACCGTTCTTCTTTACGTTACAACGAAATAAAGTATCTATTTTATCGAAAAGTTACAAATGAAAACCCGTTTGATCCAGATATTCTTAAAAGCGAAGCAACAGAGACGCCCTATAAGTTTGCTTCATTAAAATGTCTGAAACCCATTATTAGCCCTTTACACTCAAGTAGAAACTGTCTTTTACTTTTTTAAATAATATAATCAAAATAAAATCGCCAGCATTAAATAACAAATTAGATTAAAAATATTAAGAAAATAAAACAATGAATATAAATAAAATAAATATAAAATATGTAAATATAATTAATTTAAAAAATGTAAATATAAAAATAAAGAGTACATTGTTAAAAGATGAAGACCTGTTTTTTTATTGCTGCGATTTGTCTGTTAAGACGCTATTCGATTAAACGAAATTGGCATGGCGTTTGTGTTTCAGGGATGCGAACGGATAGTCCGGACAACGACAGTGCCTTTTCGGACACGGTGTCGATGCTGTCGAGTGAGAGCTCAGCAAGTAGCAGTGGTTCTGGACACAAGCCACCTCAGACCGCCATGCACACGGTTCCTCCACAATCGTCGCATCAGCTGATGGGTCAGTTAACAATCTTGTCGCGTTTTGACCATTCGATACGAAATAGAGAATCTGCATTTTCATAGCTGACTCACAGAACCCTTTTTTTAAGTAAATCATCAACGTCCAAAATTTACTATTGTCTAGCTACACGAATCATAATAGATAATTTGTTTATCATTATTTTCCATCAGAAATATAGAAATCAATCGCCAAGAAAATATACTTTCACGAGCTGAACGATGAACGTTTTAAATTAAAATATTTTCTGCGCAGATGCTGCCGGCAGAGCGAAAGCCGAAAAAATCCGTCTCGCTCTGGAAAAAATGCGCGAAGCCAGTGTCCAAAAGCTCTTCATCAAAGCTTTCACACTGGACGGCAGCGGTAAGAGTCTCCTCGTCGACGAGGGTATGAGCGTTGCCCACGTGTGCCGACTGCTAGCCGACAAAAATCACGTTGCAATGGATCCTAAGTGGGCGGTCGTCGAGCATCTACCCGATCTATTTATGGGTAAGTATTTTCAAGACCCGAGAAAAATATTGAATTTATCGAGCATACGCTGCACCGACTACCGGTCGGTACGAAACAACAAAAACACGATATCGCTCCAGCTGAAAAAACCATCTCTCGCTTGGATAAAGGTTCATTGAATTATTATTTTCATCGTTGCTATTTGTCAACTCCCACCCACCGACGATTCAATTTTTCAATGTCAATGGCGAACCGAGTATTCTTCATCTCACGTCCGTGTCTAACGCGTGCTTCTTGGCGCGTGCTTCTTTGGATCGCCACAGTTTTTCTGGTTCATCGGAATGAAAAACGGTTGAAAAGTTATTAAACTAAACAAAATTTGGAAAATCTTGTCGTTTTTTGTTTTCTGAAAAATCACTGGATAACAAAATGGTAATCGTTTAAAAAATCCAAGATTTCGCCCTTTCGTTAACCGCTATTTAGAAATAAAGGGGGAATCCTGAATAACTCGGTTATTTTGGATTTTTCAAAAAATATTATGTTTTATCTTTCGCAGAGAGGGTATACGAGGACCACGAGCTCTTGGTTGAGAACCTTCTTCTGTGGACGAGAGACTCGAAGAACAAATTGCTCTTCGTGGAGAGACCGGACAAGACTCAACTTTTCCTCACACCCGAGAAATATCTGCTCGGTACGGCGGACAGGAGTAATACCGAGTACGATGATCACTCCCGAAACATACTTCTAGAAGAGTTCTTCTCCAGTAGTAACGTCGGTGTGCCCGAGGTATAACTGCGATCCGCCATATTCGAGAGGAGTCTCGTTATATCGAAACGTTCCACCGAACATTGATACTCTCGTGCACGAGAAACTTTTCGGGTTGCGCTGATTTGGCCTCGCGCCAAAAAAAAACATTTTACCCTAACGAGCTGGCTCGTATTGCAACGGGTTGTAAAAAAGAAGGAGTACGGTAAAATCACGAGTAAAGCGCTACTCGAAGTCGCAAAAAACAATTCAAAGGGCAATCCCGATATCCAGCTGATCGTTGAACCAAATTGTTAAAGTTTGAAGTTTTTTTAGACGGGAACCGTCAGTGGCATATTTTTTTGTAGCTGCACCAATGACCCAATAATAGATTTAACTCTCAATACTCGGGTCACCGGTAATCTGACGATACTCCAAAACTAAAAGGGGCACTTTCACTTAGCGTCACGGATTTCTGACTTTTTCGTTAAACAACTTTTAGCAAGTGTAGATATCGTATTCATACCTGACTTCTCTTTCTCGGAACATTCCGACGATTGAATGTCACTACTAAAACTATAAAGACCAGTGGTACGAATAAATTCTTTAGAGGATGGAGTTTTCGGGTCACCGGTGACCCAGGGCGTGTTTCAACGCGAAGACGGAACACGGCTTAGACCAGAGAGTTAATGGTATCAACAGCCCCCTCCCTCAACGTTACAAATAGCATTAAAGTGTGTTTCTTTTCCAGGTCGAGGGTCCTCTCTATCTGAAGTCGGACGGCAAGAAGGGTTGGAAGAAGTATCACTTCATACTCCGCGCCTCCGGGCTGTACTACTGGCCGAAAGAGAAGGCACGAACCGCCCGCGACCTCGTGTGTCTCGCCACGTTCGACGTGAATCAAGTTTATCACGGTGTCGGTTGGAAGAAGAAATACAAGGCGCCAACGGACTGTTGTTTCGCGGTGAAGCATCCGCGTCTTCAACAGCCAAAGTCAACGAAGTACATAAAGTTTTTGTGCGCCGAAGATAGCGTCTCGTTGGAGAGATGGATGGCAGGAATAAGAGTGGCCAAGTACGGCAGGCAATTGATGGAGAATTACCGTACCCTCGTTGACGAGCTCGCGCAAGAGGATCTCGATCTGTTGGCCCACGCGAGATCTTGCTCGGTGAGCTCGATAGCGGTGCCTCCCACGTCGCAAACGCAGTACAACACGACGAGTGAGAACGCCAGGCAATACGCGGAAATGAGCAGGCACAACGGTACGGCCGAGGTGAACGCTCGGCAATACGACAATCAACGTCAGAGTTACAACAATTCGGAGCAACGACAGAGCTACAACAACGACGGTAGACTGAGCAGGGCGAGCAGTTCGAGTTCCAGCGGTTGTTTGTCGGACGGTGCACCGAGCAGTTGCGAGGTTGCCTTCGAGTGTGGCGAATTTCCAACCGGGACGATAAAGCGCAAACCATCGATGAATCCGAAGCTCCCGTTGACCTCGATAACGCGTCAGTTGAAGGAAGTCGGCGAGACGGTACGGGACGAGCCGGATTCGTGTCCGAGTCCGACGAGCTCGGGTTCGGGAACTCTCACGAGGCGACACAGCAGACGAAGAAGCGGAACGGATTCGGACAGCTCGGGTACGTTGAAGAGGCATCACAGATCGGGCAACGCGACTCCCGTCAGTCCAGTGCCACCGGGGACCCCGATCAGAGACCGAGTAAGCCCGATGGGTTATAGCAGAACGGATAGCCAAGAAACCCCCAAGACTCCCACCAGCCCCGTCCAATCTTGCATGATGGACTCGATCGCTTCCCTGCCACCACCCCCGTCACCTCCCCGGGTCGCCGAAGAGACCGAATCCGACGGTGAACCTCTGCCACCACCGCCACCCGAGATGTTCAGATCCAATCTCTCCCTCGATTCCCTCCCGCCCCCACCCGCACCCGGTGAACTCTCGATGTGCAACACCAACGAACTCACCGGTTCCTGCCTGAGTCTAGCCTCGTTACCACCACCGCCGAGTCCGCTGGTCGGCGAAACCGGCACGATAAGACGAGCCAAACCCAAACAGTCGACACCAACCACTTCCATGTCACCCGATTCCACGCCGACCCACATGCCCGTCAAAATGAATCCGAACAATCATCAGATTTACTCGTCCTCGAATTCAACGAACGGTCCGACAACCGGCAACTCCAATCTCCAGAACAATCAAATATACACGAACAACATGAGAAACTCGACGTCGCCGCACAACTCGTATCCGGGATCGAACGCCAGTACGCCCACTTACCCACCGAGCTCACCAAACTTCGTGTCACCACCACCGTTCGTGCCACCGCCCGCTTACGGTGCTCAACAGCAGCAACCGCAGCAACAACCCATCCAACAGAACCCCAATTCCCAGCTAGTCCGACAAAACTCGAAGAACGAGCCGATCTACGCGGGCCAATCGATACGCCCGAATCCGAACATGGACACCGTGCGAAGAAGCGCCATGAAACAAAATTCGGGACACTACGCCGCTCCGCCCTATCTCGCCGAGCTGAAAGCTACCGCGAGCCCCCAACCCCAGAGAAGAGTCACGATACAGGAACCCCCGACTTCGCCCAAAGCTAAAACAGGCACCGGCAAGAAGATCACTTTCAATCTACCCCCGCAACAAGAACCGGGAAGCCCGGCTTTGCCACAGAGAAAGCCAATGCCGCCTAGAAGATCCGACAGTACGAGGCTAACGTCGCCCAAGAAGTTGGCAGCTTCCGAACAAGCTCCACCCGGCGATTTTCTCAAGGATCTCCAACGAGTCATGAGAAAGAAGTGGCAAGTTGCGCAGAAGTGCAAACTCGATTCGACCACGACTCCGCACGAAGTTTTGGGCTTTCGGGATCCACCGCCCGCTATCGCCGATTACAGAGAGACCAACGTTTCGAATTGGGTGCAAGAACACTACGGCTCGGACAATTTGTACGAGAACGTTTACGCGACTGATCCGAATGCCCCTGTCGAATACGCCACGAGCCCGACCCGGCAAAACTCCGTGAGATTCGCCGATGAGAATTGCAGCATGAACATTGCGAATGCGATCGCGAGCAAACGAAGACCACCACCGCCACCGCCCAAAAGGGCCGAGACTACGCACTTGACGTCGCGAGCGATGCACTGACAATAGCAGATAATACAGCCTCATACCGAGAGACGATGGTATTGCTGTTTCTGCGGCTGGTGGAAGTAACGTGGAAGTGACGGGGGGAAACGGGGGGAAACGGGGGGAGGGGATTGTGCTTCGGTTAGATCTCGTCTGTGTTTGTATGCTTAAAGATACCTCCGAAGTGGAATGTTCTCCCGAGCTTACGAGCGGCCATCGCGACGAGACTGCTCTTCTCGCACAGCTCGATGAAACGTCATCAAAGCAGAATAGCGGCGCTTACCTAATTTTTTTTCGATCTGAAAACTCGCTTTTTATCGTTATTCTTTTCGGTTATACTCTTCGTTAGAAATGTACGGTCGCGGAAAGACACGTTTAACTTTTGCCAATTGTTTCGAAGTGAAATTTAACTAGGCGCGCCTGGAATACACGAACAGGCCGAAATCACCGAGTTTTTCGTTGATTAAGCACGCCACGATAACGGACCGGTGGAACGACGAACGAGAGCACCCGAGTGATTTCTCATCGATTTTTTCAAGTTCGAATATTTCGCGTCAACTTTTCCATCCGAAGTAATCCAATTTCGACGTTCTCCTTTTTTCGGCTAGTATGGCTCACCGTGATTTTGGTGTCCTTTCGAGCCGGTGCGCCGCGACGTGTTTGCGTTAGCACTGCCCGTCTCTGTGTTTATCGATCCTACGATATATATGTATATATATTGCGATAAATTAAGGAAGCTTCAGCGGCTGTGTGATCCAGGTCAGACGCGTATTGAGGCTTGAAAAGTTTTGTTTACGTCGCGCACGGTTACACGGCAATCTTCCTTTCTCAGAGTCGAATCTACGAAGGTCGTTCCGTTCTCGCTTATAATAGCTCGTATTTACGTAAAATAACGATGTTACGGGCACGAGAATTCACGATCCGTAATCATCGTTCGGTACTTCTACCAAGATATACGTGACGACCTTTGGGAAAATACTTTACGAACTTCAATTTGTAGCCTTGTATGTTCGAACCGTACGATATCAAACACAACGAAAGTGCTTCAAGCCGTTTCTGACTATATCGGATTAATACGTCGAACGGTTTTTCATTGAGGATCGCTGTCGAAACGATACGAGTTATAGCTTGTTAATTGACAAAAAAAAAACTTTTTAAATTACTATGAAGCTACAGGGAATAAATATGCTTCGATAAAGCTGCGGTGAATCGAACCGAAAGATTGGATCAAACAACGCGTTGTTCGAACTTTGGCTAAACATCGCGCAGCAACTTTCCGTAGATCAAATTTTTCGAAATTTGTAGAAAAAGCATTTTTTCTAGTCTCAGTATCTGACCGCGCCGCTGAATCCTTCATTGCGAACGATACAGGTTGACAAATATATATATAAATATATATATATACCACATATAGTATATAAAAAATGAAAAGGAAGAAAAAGTCTTACCGACAAGGCAAAAACATGAAAAATGGGCGCGGAGAATGTGATTCTCCGGCCAAAGCGTAGATAATGAACGAGAAATCGTAGAAACGTTAGCCTCTAAGAAGTAACGCCGCACATGTTAAGGATGTGATACGTAAATCGTTAAGCCAGCTTACGCAACGATCGTTCCGATCGCTACTCGCCGATTACGGTCAGAGTTCAATGAAAAGTAACAATGAATGAAAAAGAAAACAAAGCAAACTGAAGCAAACGTTCAGGCTCCGTCAAATCGGTCGAACAAACGCACAAGAGTGTAAACTCGCGGAGCGCGGATACCGAAAGAAAAAAAGGTATACCGACGCGTCTACCAGTGAGGTAAAAGACAACAAAATAAGCAATCGTCGTATATTAATTAACGATCAAAGTTCGGTAATTGAGCATAGCGTTTGCTGTACGATTGATCGGATTAGGCCTGCTAAGTTTTGCATATTTTTCAACGCATAAGACACAAGTTTTGTAATCAAGGTGCTTTATATACGAACATTTACACTGTAACGTTTAACTTACGATTAACCGAGAAACAATTGAATGCATGTGTATATGTATATCGATTTTTAAGCGTATATTGTATATTGTATATGCTCGCAACTATCTCTCTCACCCTCTTTCTATCTCTCGCCCTCCTAAAAAGAAAAAACCCAGTAATAAATGTCGTACGAGTAACGCTCGATGAGGCCGGAGCTAGAATTTACTTATCGTAATACGTGGACCTCTGTGTTGTAATTTCTTTGTTTCTGTTTTCTTGTTTATGACCTCGGACGATTTGGCGTGAAAGATCGTCCGGTCTGGTAACTCTCGTACACTCTCATCCGTAACTGAGATCTCGTTAATGCCATTTTTTGATAACGATATACATTTACGAACGACTCGAAGTAACGAACGAAAAGAAAACGAGGAAACGCAATTCTTAAGCATTTCGAGGTAATGAAAATATATCGATGCGCACTTGAGAAATTCTCACGTTTCCACGACGCGTACACAAAATTCTTGAGTACGAGGATAAATTTGCATCGACGTTGTTCTCTTTAGCTCGAATTATCGCGCGACAGGAAACTAACGCGCGTAGAGGAAGCGAACAGGCATATTGTACTTTTCTTTTACTATTAAACGAGGTATCCATTTTGATTCGCGTCAGCGTCAGGAGAGCTTCGATGTAGCGAGCTGTGCGGAAGATACGAGAAACTATTCGCGAAGCCCTGACGAATCGCGAACTATCCGCAATCGCGACGCGGCCGATTTATCGGCCTGCATGTGGAATACGTCGATAGCGAACTATTTTAGAGGTTTTTCTGTTCGCGAACGAAGCGTAACTTTGTCCCTAAGATCGTATCGATACAACGACGTCTTCTGAAAGTCAGGTTAAGCCGATCATAATGATGCTCATACTGCGCGAGTGAAGAGAATTTTGCAACATTACTACGAATACGTTCGATAGAAAAAAAAAAATAGAAAACGAAAAAAAAGAAACGTGAACGCCAGGATCGTGAAAATCCGCTCCGAAATGGAAGCGGGCGCGCACGCGCGCATACACGCGCGCAAACACACATACAACGCACTATATACCGACGATGATGTTTTTGTATTCATATTCCGTAGGAAACGTCTTAATCGCGTAAATCTTTGTGACTATAGATAGTTTTCAATTTCATCACGTATCGTCTATCCTGTTGATCCGCAACATTGACAATATCGCGCGAAGTTTCTCGATGCGTTATCGAGCTTCGTAGATGTATCGTCACTAAAGTGAAGACTATTGTGAATTTATACGTTATTCACTGCCACGAATAGCAAATGATTCGAATAATATTGGAACACGAACGAAAATTGTTTTTTTCGTACGCGACAAAGAAAGGGGAACGACTTTTCGATAAATATCTGTCTTCTGGATCGAAAAAAGAAAATTTCGAAAAAAAGTAAATGTCGGAAACGAAAAAATAAACGAACGATGATTGAAACTTAGGCAATTTGCGAATGAACGTCGACTCTTCGAGTAGAGACGACCATTAGTGCAATTGGCAAAAAGAAGAAAAAGGAAAAAGAAAAACAAAACGACGAGTTAATCGAAATTCTAATTCAACGATAGTAAACGACGTATTTTTATTATATTTTGTGTTTAAAGGGAGAAGAAGTAAAAAGCGTTGAGATGAAATCCTTAATGTCTTAAGTTGTACGTATGTTTATGTAAATATTGTAACGAATGGTACTACGGAGAAAAGAACAAACATTACTATTGAAGATATTGCGATGGATTAATATAAACACCCTATTTATGGATAGTAGCGAAGACTCGATTTTAATTAAAATTATATATGATTTCCGTTGAGTAAGAACGATTATCACGATAACAGTGATTCTTGGTTTCTTTTTTTTCATACTCAAATTTGAACGAATTCGTCTCGGTCGAGTTTAAAAATGAAATAAAGATAAATAAAAGAAAGTAAACAAAAATATTGTCATGTGCTTTTATTTGCATCCCGTGCGAATTACTTTTTTTTTCTCTTATATTCAGCTTGGACGAATTCTATGCCCATAAGTAATCCGCTATATACTTTGATATACTCGACGTAGATTCTTTTGAGTTTATTCAGCTCATCGACAGCGGTGGAATTTCGAGAAACGTGACAATACTGTTCTTTTATTTTTCGTTTGAGAATGTCGACGTCGATTGATATCGAACACGAGACACGCGACAAATGTCATCGACAAAAGAAAATCACGCGTCGCAATTGAAATTACTATGGGTATGTCAGATTTCAAGTTTTTATGTAAATAAATTTTTCGTATATTTCAATTGATATTGTCCTCATTTATTAATCCCACGCGGCGATTCTTCCGACATTCTTTTTATCATAACAAAATAATTTCGAATAAATTTAAATATTTCGCTCTGTGTTTTACCGGATGTGGAATATGATGATTTGTAAATGACTAATTATTCCAAATAAATAGATATTACGAATAAAATTGAATATAAACTGCACGAGTTCTTAAAAAATTCCCTTTTCGTACGATTTTTCTTTTGACTTGCGTTGATAATTAAAATTGGTCATAAGTTTGGGTTGCTAATAAAAATATATATGCATATCACGAGCCACATTCTAATCTGCATCTACCATTTTCTCGATTATCGACTGATGGTACGTTGTTGAAATTTGTTTAAAGGAACGACGAATACGCGGCACCTCGTTACGTCGGTAATGACATTTTTGGAGTTTTGCGCTGCGAGTAACTATTGACGGATGGCACGCGTTATACGAATTCGGCCACGAATTTTTCGGGCGAAGAATCGTGGCAAGACAGTTGCCGAACGATAAGCGCGAGCGCGTGTGTGTTTATGTACGTGTGAATTGGTCACGAGCGCACCGTGGAGAAAAGACGCGCGCGTAGTTTCGTCGCAACGAAAACAAACACGTATATGTATGTGTGTCAACCGATACTCACAGGCATATGCGTAGTATATACTTTCCGGGAAAACTATACGAGATATCAATATGAAGCCAAGGCCATTATTTATGTTAGGCGAAAACCTTTCCCAAGCGCACCCATCGA
>JAPYZI010000899.1:0-39669 GCA_030523105.1 Ophioninae sp. A BG-2022a
AAAAAAAACAAAAAAAAAAGAAAAAAAAAAAAAAAAAAAAAAAAAAAAAAAAAAAAAAAAAAAAAAAAAAAAAAAAAACCACGCACACACACAAAAATCGATCACCAAATATCGCGAAAAGACGCAAACTTTCGGTCCGTTATTTTTTTCGAACAGTTTTCAACAGTTTGGACGGAAGTTTCAACGGACGGTTTGGAATTTTCGTCTGTTTTTGTTTTTTAGTTTTCTCGATTTTTTTTTGTCGTATCGTCGGTTCCGAAATTTATCCGTCATCGGAACGTCGATTCTTCTTCTGTCGACGATGCTTCTTGCTCGAGAGAATTTCGAAGGCCTGCTGAATCTCCATGAACTTCTCCTGGGCCGCGCGACGCTCCTCGTCCGTACCTTTAACCTTGTCCGGATGATGCTCCTTCGATAAAATCCGCCATCTCGCTGATATTTCGTTCTGCGACGCCGTTTGCGAAAGTCCCAGCACCTGAAACCGGAAGTTAGGTTCGAATAAATTCGTTGGAAGGATTATATTGGCAGGCGTGAAGCAAAAGACAAATGAAATAATCTCATGATTTTCCTAACCGAGTAAGCATTGATTTCTCCCTTTGGATCAGCCAGATCAACCAAATTTCTCCAAGTTTCCCAGAAACCTTGGTGCTTCGCCTGTTCCCAAGTAGCCCACAAACTCGTCTGAAATAATAATTCATACCGACCGAGTTAGCATTACCGACCGAGGAATTATTACCGACCGAGTCGTTGTTACCGACCGAGTCTTAGTTACCGACCGAGTCATTGTTACCGATCGAGTTACCGATTCTTACCTTCAAATCGAGCCAAATCGGTGACGTGAAGAGATGACGCACAGCCTCTGACAGTTTTATCTCTTCGCCATCGGTGCCGGTGATTGATGCGTTCCAGTACAAAAAGCTCGCCCATACCGAAGCGTAGATTACGAGTGCAGCCGCAAAACACACGAATCTTCGTTTTCCCGATCGTTTGCGTCGAGGCTCGATTCGCCATTGTTTGCTGAACGTGTCGAAACTTAACGCCGACGTTACCGCCAACAGCGACAACCACGTACTCTCGTCACCGATGTAATAGAGCGTGGGATAAAGGGCGTAAGTACAGATCAACGGTATCCATATTGAACCTCGCTCCCTACCGATGTTTCCAACGACCCACACACCTTTTCAAATCGAGAATATTTTTTATGTATTCCTTACATATTAATCATTAATATTCCGAAAATACGTTTTTCAATACTTTGAATATTAATATTTTACGTTTTTAATATTAATATTTCATATCCAGAGTATTTATTATTCATTTTGAAGATTTATATATAAGTATATTTCCAACCTATAAAAACTACGCCAATTACGTATTAAATCGATAATGAAACATTCCAAGCCGCGATGACTAACGTAACCCCTCAATTCGCAGCTGGAGTTACGAAGTCATTGGTGCGCGCTATCTACAAACCAGCGTGTAATTAAAACGCTACTTATCGCATTCGTGCACTCGTTTCGACGCATAAGCAGATCGCACATGCGCGGAAATGGAAACCCCCGGTTATCGAAAGAACGAAAAAAACCGATATTAAAAATACTTCGCCTTTTCGTTGGTATATTTGCTCGTTCACGTTTTGTAAAAACTGCGCGTCGGTAACCGGGCAAAAATATATATCGTCTTGTCATTATAATTTATAAGTATGATATGTATAATCATTTATTAAGTTTTCTTACCCAAAGTTGCAATGCCGGGTAGTAGAATTATGAGATGCCGGAAGTTTATCCCGGCTACTTCGTCTTCCGGTATTGCTCGGTAAAACAGTTCCGCCCACAAATGTCCAACGGCCAACGCACCGATGAAACGAACTGACGAAAAGGCCGGCTGCAAAATGCATCGCTCGATTACTATCTAATCTCAATAATTTAATCAATCCTAACCTAAAAATATATCGTATTCAATCAAATATAATATAGTCGTAATTATCATTTTGATAACAATTTCGATCTAACGTAATTTTTATTCAATATAATTCTTAACAACGTTAAATTCGATTGAATTTATGATTTAACGTGTTTTCGAAACCGCTCGGTAGATAGCGTTCCACGATTCACGTACAATGTTGCCGAAAGTGCCATTTTGTAAAATTATATAGTACTCTGCGTAACAATAACATGTAAAATGTTGGAGTTCGAGATTGGAACTTTTGTAGTAATCTTGATTAATTATCGTAACCGAAAATTGTTAGTGAAAATAAAACGCGGAGAAAGGACGGGCATGAAGCTCGAACTCGAGGAAACGTACGACACTTGTTGTCATATACAACCACGCGCGCTGTCCTTTGCAAGGTTTGTTTTCGGTTTTTCTTTTGTTTCGTAAACGCTCGACGGGGCCTCGTTTCGCTCGACTCGATCTTTCGAAAATTTACGAAACGACGGATCGCCATTGACAGTTAGTAGGAAAAGTCGCGTTGCAATAATCGATTTATCCCGATCGAATAATAACTATTCGTGCCGAGATCGAATAACGTGGCAGCTTTACTATTCTTCGTGACTAACGAATTATTCGTGACGCGCGACGTCTCCGCGTACGTAAAAATCGCGCGAATTACAACGTTGTGAAAAACTAAAATTGAACTATCATCGTACATCGATATTGGGCACCGTGGAATTCACCAGAGAACTTGAACGACCGAACGTAACTTACGAATTATATAAAACATTCCACCTACATTCCTACCGAACGTAACCTCGAAAGAAGAAATGTAAAAACACAAACAAAGCGACACAGAAAAAATCTAATCGAACATAACATCGTCCGTGATTCAAGGATCGATCCTCCACATTCCGATCTTACATTTATCAAATCCACATAACCTTAATACTGAAACACCGAATCTAGGATTTTTTATATTTATCTTCTTATTCCGAAATCCACAAAACCACGAAACCATCCTTCCATTTCGCGAGTTCATCAACCCTTACTCCTTATTCCTCCAAAACCTACATAACCCTAAAATTGAATCGCCGATTCGAGTATAACTTCGAAAATAGTACGAATCTGCGTTCTTTTTTTTAGCGAGCTTGCAGAGAAGCGACGAGGAATCCCTGAAATTAATGGAAGCGAAGGGACGCCGTAACAACAAAAAGGGCAAAGTTCATTCCCCTACCGGTTCAGCGACGAGTTCGGAAGCAGAGATTCGCAAGCGGATAGAGAAGCTAACTTTGGTGACGGGATCCAACTACGAACCGCAGCGATCCGTCAGATTGCCCTCTCCAGCACCTGTGGAAACCCGGGTGCCATCCGGTCGACGAATTCGAAACGTCAATCTCTACGACGAAGATCCAGTCGAAATGTGGCCATCATCCGACGCACCGGATGATTACGTGGACGATCACGAGATCACTGCAGCCGTCAGAATTACCAATGGTGGCATTGACTATTCCAACAGAAGATTGGAACGCCGTTATGGTGCCAGAAACGAAGAAAAGCAGAAAGAACCTGATTCCCCACCCAAACTCCAAAGGCACGAGCCATCGGCGGAAGAATGGCCCAGCTTGCCCAGCTCGGTAGTCGATAAGAAAAAATTCAAGAAAAATGTTGCCATTACTTCGTTGCTGAATCCACAACGCGAAGAATCTAACGAGATAAACCCTCTCAGCCGTACCTCCAAAGCGGACCGTGATTCCGCTGATAACGTAGGTGGAAATTCGTCCGATTGTCATTTTACTCGTGATAGCGTAGATCCAGACTTTTTTTATCGAAAAACAACGGTCGATGATTCGAGCTCTGACTTTACCGTCGAACACGTGGGACACGTGAAAATCGTAGGCCCGAGAACTTATCAAATCAGGAATTTCAAAGACGAAGATATCGCGTTCCGTCCACGTAACAAAAGTCGCAATCGAAAAACACATCAGAACTGATATTAATCTACGAGAACGAAAAAAGACTCAGGCCATAATTCCAATCCTTGAAAAACAAGGAAAATGATTTTCCTGACTTAAAACCCCATAATTGTGGCAATAGTTTTCTAAATATTCTAAATTAGCAGTTTACGAGTTAAAAATATAAAATTGTCGATAATAATAATAATAGGAAATTATTATTGAAAAAATTGAAAAGTGAGTATTGAAATTGAAAAAAAAAGTATTTTTTTAATAATTATAACCTACGCACATTTTTTTACAAGTGAAGAAAAATCATTTTCGTTGGTTTCCAACGATGCAAGTTACAAGCGTGAAATCGATCGAAATAAATCATTACGTTTAATCGTTCTTTTTCACATTGTCAAATTGCTGTTTTCCTAGTCGTAAAAACGAACCGGAAAGAAACGATAAACCGCAATAGCTATAGTTAATCCATTATTTCAATGAACGAGTATACATTTAATTACCGAATCGTGAATAGCGAAAATAGCCAAAATTAATTATACATTTAATCCCTGAAAAGTATATATCCCGATTATTGTACAAACGACGATATTTATTGTCTGTCAAACGAGCACCCGTTTTAAAACGCATCGTTGCGATGTCACATAGGTTCTTTGTTTCTCTTTGTAGATTTGTTTGCGTTCGTTTCTCTCCACGATGGATTATAACCTGGCTTAAAGTTACATCACGCAATTAACGAGAAGCGAACGAAAAGTCCGTTTGCGACGTTTCAAGTGGAAAGAAAAAAATACGAGGCCGAATCTCTTTTACGTCGCAGCATATTAATAAGCAACGAAAAACAATGTTAATAAATAGAAACTGCATAGTAAAAGTGGAGTCGTAATGATTTTCGGTAGATAACAGTGAAATGGATTTGTTTCGTCAATTCATTCTCGATCCCTAAAGAACACGTAGAAGATCCGACATAACCTTACAAATTATCGAGATCTCTTTCAGGGCGTTTAAGTTCTCAACAAAAAATCGAGATCTGCTTGGTTGATTCAAGAAACAAGGTGACATTTTGTTTTCCTCGATAAATATTTATTTATTTTCCAATCCTCGAAGCTCCTTTGGTCGCCATTTTAGCACGGTTTCGAGCGCTCCCACCGACGGGGTCTCGATCTCCTCAATCTTTGCGAATATCCGTTCTTTCGTGGCACTTTTCACTTTTGGGAATAGAAAAGATGTCGCGGGGTCCTAAGGCCGGTAAATACGGTAGCTAAGAGATGATCACGGTTAAGTTCTCGTCGCCGAAACAATCACGAACGAGCAACGACGCGTAACGAGGCGCGTTGCTGTTTTCGACAGCGAAAGAATTACCGAACGCGCCGAAATCGGATCTAACCTCAAAATCCGTCGTAACTCGAAGTAAATATCTAAAATGGCTGGCAACGTCAACTTTGGTGACACGTTTACCAACATAACCAAGAAAAAGAAATCTAATGTACATAACCCGCGATATTTAAAAAATCACCTTATTTTTTGAATAAACATCGCATATATCTATATCGGAGATATTTTCTAAAATACAACAGCGCGTGCGCCAAGTCTATTCTAACGTCATTCTAACGTTTAGGTTATTCACATAACCATACAATTCGCTCGCATGCGTAAAGAAGAAATAATGAACAATAAATAATAATAATAATAAATAAAGAAATATCGAATAAATCAATTTAAAAAATTCACCTTTCTGTTCGTTCGCATTTGGAACTTCCACCACTCGATGTAATCGTGTCGATCGTTAGCGTCAGCAACGTAAGTGGGTATCCTCCAAGAGTCCCTGATCCATCCAATACCGAAATAACCGCCAAAAGTGGTGAGCCAAACAAAAGCCTGTTTATCCCTACCAAGATAGAGATGATGAGCCCCGAACCATCCCCCGAAGAGCCAATAGAAATAAGCCCAGAATTTGCTCTTCGTAGCCCTAGGAGGTTCGTGCTTTTCGACGCCGTTCGAATTTCCCGCTTTTTTCATCACTTCGTTGCTCCATCCGTAATCGACCGTCTTCGATTTATCGTTCGTTCGATCCATCTTCAGTTTTCTGATTTTATCCTGTTTTTCAACTCCCGTTCTTTGAACCGTCAATCTAACCTCCAAATTCTCGATCTTCGCGTATAAACACGCGTGTCTAGTAACTTAACTCGCAGAAACGGATCGACAGCGAACCGTTTACGTAAACTAGTGAAAAAAGGTTATCAGGAACCTTCATTTTATCCAATTGCGATAATCCGCGCAGAAAGGCTGCGCACAAGTGCCGATTGTTTTTATCGCGTAAACGGAACACTCAGAAAGATTCTTTATTTTCTTTATCGCGAACTACAATCATGTCTGTATATATATTGAATAACTCTACACTTTTCTTCCTCCGGAGTTCAATCGGCGAAATTCTTTTTGTTATAACGGAATATCGGTTTCTTGAATTTTCCGAAAGCTGTCACCGGTCGCGACGATGGTCAATCGGGCTTATGTGAAAACGTCCACGTAGACGAAATCACGGAAGCTATCGATGACCCTAACCAAAACGCTGAAGCAACAGCCTCGCGATGTATATGGACAGGAAGAATTACGTGGACTACCTGTGCCCCGTACGTGCTCGGTTTTTACTCGTAGAGCTTGGTTCAACGTTCGCCCCGGACATAACGGTACCCCTGCTCAGGTACATCGCGCGAAGAGGGGGCATATCAGAAACTCCGCCGTCTAACAAGACGACGTTTCACGGCTAGCCGAACTTGACCTGGAAACACGCCACGTACCTGTTTACGCAGTGCAGCGCTTTGATTCGCGATTCGAGCCGAACTCGGTCGGTAAGAAAGGTACTAAGCGGACCCGTCACAAACTACAATCGAAAATGAAAAAATCCCGTCCGAAAATGAGGTTAAAACTGATCGGGTAAAATCCTAACCTCCCGTTCGGTTTAACATCCAAGAAACTTCAGAAACAGCAATAATTTCCGAAAATTTCCGGAACAAGTTAAAACGTCAAACGTAAAATAAATTCATGTTCTACTCTTTTTACATTTGGAAAAATTGCTTTTCCAAAATGCACGACGTAAAGGAGGTTAGCAGTGCAAATTTCAAAATTCAATAACATTTGAACGGGTAGAGATAAGAAAAAGTGTAACAGTCATAAACATAACACAGTGAAAAAAACGTTTCGTAATAGCTAGCGATAATATTTTTATGCGTCTTGTTCCGTCAGTCAGCTCAAGTACATCGTTTTTATCGGGTTGAATAATGAGCAGTTTATTGACACAGCAGTAAGTATCGTCACAATTGGCGTGGCAAATGTTTATTTGCTTTGATGACGTTATTAAGGGAGAGGAATTCGATCTTCGGTTGAATGATGTAATTGAAACATCCGAACGTTGAACATCAAGATCTTTAGGCAGGATCATGATTGATAAAAGTTTGTCCTATTTGCCGGGTGGAAAACGGTTTAGATGTGTGTGTTGATAAATTAATCGATTAATTGGTTTTCCGGTTTTGCTTTATATTATTACATAAAACTGCGTATTCGGGGAGTCTTATTAAAATAGATTTCTACTTTATTGTCTGCCGATTTTCCAAGCGGTGGCGTCTTATTCCTACAGATGTCGCTGCTGTCTAATTCCTCCAGATGTTGGCTCCGACCGAATCTTATCACGAAGCATTGTAAACGTTAAATAAAAATAATTTCGGCAATTAATAAAGGATTGTCGCTAATATCATAGTCACAATCTCAAACTCGTTGAAAAGTCATAAAAATCCGTCGGTACCGAAAACACCGGACTGAAAAAAAAGGAAAGGAAAACAGTATGGCGAATTTCGCTAAGCGAAACGCACGTGTCGTCTGCTAGTGTGACAAAATACGACCGGCTGTCATGCTGATGTCGCGAAACGTCGCGAGCTCAAAGATAAAACTTACGCGTCTTCGAAAGGCTGATCAAGCTAATGTGAACGTGTATTTGGAAATTTGCGCGGATGATGGAAGACAAAAATCGTGAAACGTCGAAAATACGACACAAAGATTGGCGACGTATCGCCAAGAGAGAACGGCGTAGACGCGTGCGACGCAAAGCCGCCCAAGAACGTGATTTGGACGAGGAACGATTGAGGGCGACACTCGAAAGTACCGCCGAATATTCAAATTGGATCGCGGAGCAAACGAAGGCTCAGAAAGAACGCGAAATTGCAGAAGAGAAGGAACACGAGGAGAGTGAAAAGTTATGGCTCGAGGAAGAGGTTAGTAAATTGCTTCTTTTCGAAAAACACAACTTTTATTGATATTCGTGTAAATAAAATAATACAATTAAGAATTAAATGAAACTAACCTAATTTCTAATTAACATTTAAATAAAACTAACCTAATTTCCTTTACGCCGATCTATAAATACCTGGATTTCTATAATTTCAAACCTCTATTGTAATAAAACGAATAATTATTATTCTTCGATCAACGGAAACCCAAGAAAAATCAAATTTGCTCTTGCGTCCAGGTGCGAGCCCAAAAAGAGTGGCGAATAGTTCAGGAGCGCCGGGCGAGGCTTCGCGAGGAACAATTACGCCAGGAAGAAATAATAAGGAAGGAATTCGAGGCGAAGCAAGAAGCACTAAAGGCGAAGAGGGAAGAAGCAAAGCGTCAGCAGGAAGAAGAAATAAAGAAGCATCGAGACATAAGGAAAGAGATCGATGATTACATAGACCAGGGTGCGGCGACTCCAGAATTCCTGCGAGTCGTTTCAGAGAGTCAATCCGGCAAAGAACCGTGTCCGTTCTTCGCCAAGACTGGTGCTTGTCGTTACGGCGACATTTGCTCGAGGAATCATCGTCGTCCAGCTCTCAGCAAGTTTATCCTCGTGCCTGGGTTTTATACGCATTTCTCATTGGAGAAAAATTCAGCCGAGTACGATACGGACGTTAGTTTGGAGTTCGAAAGTTCCGAGACGCGTAAAGATTTTCGGGAATTCTATGAATCCGTCGTCCCAGAACTGGAAAGCTTCGGTCGCATTAAAACTCTAAAAGTTTGCCGAAACGCCGAAATTCATTTACGAGGCAATCTTTATGTCGAGTATTACAGCGAACGCGAAGCTGCTAGAGCTTGGCGAAAATTGAAGGGACGCTACTACGCTCAGAGACAATTGAACTGTGAATTCGTCAGCGTAACTTCATGGAGAAACGCTGTTTGCGGTATGTCCAAATGTCCCAAGGGAAGAGCGTGCAATTTTCTTCATACGTTCAGAAATCCTAACGACCAGTATGACATTAAATCACCTCCGAGAAGACCCAGGAAACACGATGAAATTGAGAGCTCTTCCGGTAGAAGAAGCGAACATAGGTGAGAAATTTTTTGTTTCAAAATTATTACTGCGGTTCAAGAAACCCGAACAAACCCTAACACAAATCGAAACAAACCCAAACCTAAACAAACATCAGCAATTTACCAATTCTCATCAACGATTCTCTTTTTTTCAGGTCGAAATCCCAGTGGGAGGATTGGGACCATAGGAGCGTAGATGAGAGTCGTAATTGGCGTTGGTCCGAATCTCCAGAACTGGAAACTCGCGCAACCAACCGTGAAAAATCGCGGGCTAGTACGGATGACCAGCGCAGCGTTAGAAAACACAGAAACGACAACTACAGCGACACCGAGAGTTCTTCACGAAGTTCTCGAAGACGCGAATCTTCGACGCACGAGGCTTCCTCAAGACGATCAAAACGGAAGGATTCGTGTGACGAGGAAGACTCGAGAAGTCGAGATCGATCGAGAAAGAGACACGCGAGATCGAAAAGCGACGAGGAAGAAACCCATCGACGTTCCAGTGCAAAAAAATCCAAAAAGTCTAAAAACAGCGACCGGCGTCTCGACAAATCGAGAAGCGACAAAGATATTTCGCAGAGACGCTCCAAGAGCAAAGTGAGAAACGAGAGAAGAGAGTCTGATGAAAATGTCGATACGAACACGAGATCGAGCACGAAAACGAGCAACGATACCAAAAGAAACATTGATAATGAAAAATCGAAGAATGGGCTGGAAAATGATGATCGGGAAAACCGCACATAACCCAAACAACGTTCACGAACGATATCGGACGTATCTACGGAATAATCAGTGGCCTTTAACGTTTATCGGTGAAACGTTCGATCTTAAAAAACAAAGAAATGGATATATATCTATAAGTAGAAAATAAATATTTTTTTCGATAACATGTTGGTTTTTTCGAGTTTTTAATCACGAACGTCACTGGGCCGGCGCGTCAAGCGCGCCTAGCGGATACTCCGGAAGCTTACAGACTCCGGAACTTCCGGTAACCTTAAATACTTTTTTACGAATATTCTTCACGTATATCTTTCAGTAAGGTTTTTATTTGTTTAGCGAATACATCTGAGCAAACAACTTTATGAAAAAAATATAAAGATTTCGTAAAAACTATATAACTATAAGCTATTATTTATAATTAAGTACCAATAGAGTTTCTCAATCGTTGTAGAATTAACATTACAATTAGTTACGCTCTAGAATACACATGGATAACCTCGTTACACAGAACTGACTCGAGGAATATCAGAAAGAACGCGTAATCGTTGCGTAACACGGAAAATTTCGAATAAAGCTTTTAAGTGACCCGAGATTTATTGCCCTGAACATAAAGAATCCAAGGGCAGGAAATATCAACAATTCCTTACTAAACATTATTAAAATAAATTTATGCCGTGAAAACGTCTGAAAATAGCGCTGTAAACGCTGTAGTTGGCAACACTGTGGCCTCGCTGCGTCGCGCATGTGCACCCGGTCCCCGCCGCTTCTAATTTGGATTCGACGCGTACAAACCCGAATGATCATTTTCCTCGTGTGTTTTTATTGTTATTAATAATATATATCAGACTCAAACCATATCTTCGATATTTCAAGTTTAGCGAATATTGCAGCAGAATAACGTCAATTCTAGAGAAAAAACTGTTATTTGATCTCTGAAAAAAGTCGGACATCTTAGAAACACGAAAAGGTAGAAAAATTTCATTCGCATTATCGTGCACGTCTATTTTGGAGCGTTCCTTTAATATCTCGAAAAGGCAAAAAATTTTAAGAAAGCTACGATCGACAGTCGCCTCCACTTAACAACGATGTCATCACTGAAGGTTAGTTTTCGATAATCTCGAGGAATTGATTGATAGAATAATCGACAAATTTTGCAAAAGCCCCGTAAAAATTACGTTTTAACGAATTTTGGCATCAAATTCTTCAATTATTCGATTTTTTTTAATGCCGAATCCAATTTGGTTTTTTGTCAGACATTCTTAATGAAATTTCGAATTATTAGATTTATTTATTATTAAAAATCGTATTTTCCAACCTCGCATGTACAATTGAACGACGATGACGTCAGAACGATCCTAACCTTTTCGTGCATGATTTGTAACATCTATTTTGAAAGCTCTACCAGAATGTCGAAAATCATAATCGTTCCAGTGATCGTTGCGTCATGTGCAGTCTTTTTTCTTTCTACTATTAGGACACTCGAATATATAGTTCCGACGAGATAAAACTCGATTCAAAAACTTTTTTTTGCATTCGTGCGGTCCTTTTTATCTCGGGGACGGATGCGATGAAGTACGAATAAATTTGAACTCTTTCAATCCTCTTTCGATCCTCTCAATCAGCAAAAGCTGGCGACTCATCATTGACGGTCCATCATTGACGATCGTGGAGATCTCAATCGACTTCCAACTTCCTGAAGGACCCTGTGATGCCGTGAATGGTCGAATCGCCAGAGCCAACATTGGAGCATCCGAAACCCTGTTTCAAAGCGGACACCGCGCCTTCTCTTGCCTTTTCCGAATAGAGTTCCAGGGAAACGCGCATCTTGTCGTGGCTCAGCAGTTTTGGCCTTATTTCCAAAAGTTCCTTCCTCCATAAATCTGCGACGAAAGCGAAAGCTTTTCAGCATCGAGAGGAAGGCGAAGCTTTTTTGGTTTCCGATAGTTAAAGACTTAAAGTTCTCATTACCGATCATTTCCTTCATGGGAATCGTGCCGCCGTACTCCTTAGGCAACATACTCGCGTCCATCTTATTGTTCAGCGCGTCCTCCAAGCTGGTGTAGATCTTTATACGCTTCTTTATCTTTTCAGATATGAGAGACATGCCGAAGTCAAGGGCGAACTTGAGGGACGGATGTGCATTTATCGCGTGGACCTCTTTGTGTCTCATCGGCACGGTGCGCTGTAAGAGAAGATTCACGATCAACGAAGGTCTTGCGACGGGGCAGAATGATAGCTCCGCAGCCAGCGAAAATGTAAAAAGGATCATCGGGTAGTTGGTGTATTTGCAGTATTCCGGTAACCCGAACAAACCCGAGCAAACTAAAATTCTCTTACGCACGATCTTGAACCAAATTTCCAAATGTTTCTTCCCAAAAGTATCGTTTTATCTTAAATCCTAAATATCATCACCATCTCTTTGTCCAAACAACGTCTCGAAAGTTTTTCTCTTCGCAATTAATGAATAGTCGAAAAAGTTGGCTTCGTTTTTTGTGTGAACAGGTCTGCGGAACGTGTGTCCTACAAACGCTCAATGGTCCATAACGCTCGGGGCTATTTCTAGGAGCGCCTGGAGATGACGCATGACATTTGTGGGCCATAAGCAGAAGGTAGAACTGCGGTGGGGCTCGTTTGATAACCGATTACCAAACACCATGATTGCATGATCGCGTCCTTGAAGCGCTACGCAACGACCCGCCTTCTTTTCTCCGGAGAGACATTTCTTCCCCTTAATACTGAGTGAGAAAATGTTATGTCGTTCTTCAAAGACTTTTAAACCCAAACAAAGTCAAGCAAATTAAAACAAGCCCAAACGAACCCAAACAAACTAAAACAAGCCCAAACGAACTCAAACCAAAATGTCATCTATATCCGAAACCGATATAGATGATATTTCTCCACATTGAAATTAATTTTCCTTTCCAGTCCGGAAGAAATCGATCGAATACTCTACCTCGCCGTTCTTCACAATGCGAACCGCTTCCCGCGGTGTAAACAGCGTAAGATGGGGAAAGCTGACACCCGCGCCGTCCGCGAAGTGAACGAATCCGCGAATCTGACTCTCCTCGTCTTCCATCAGCGCCTCGTAGGTTATCGCGTGAATTTTGCACATGTCCGCGTTCGTGTATTTGTAAGGATCGAATACACCTGCGCGTGATACGAATAATTCGAAATTGAACATTGCGTAATGGAAAACATATCTTTTTCAGTTTTCAAGAAAATTTGGTAAAATCGAATGTTTTAAATGGTTGAAACATGGGAAAACGTAAATTACCGGGTCTGGCAACGATGACTCGACGACCCAGATGATCCCTTCCAGGCACTGCGAACAAATAACTGGAAACGATAGGAGCATGAAAATACATGAGAAAATAAGGAGATCAGTAAATATAAAAAGAAAATTGACGATGGAACCCACCCGAGAGTCAAAAGCTCGTTCATCGTTGGCTCTTCGATGTCCAAACGATGAAACGCCGGATGATAAACTTGCCTCAACAAGAGATATCTCTCCAAAGCTTCCTGCGCCATCGGAACGTTGAATTTCTTACAACGAAGAAATCTCAACAGAAATTGACCGTCTAGAAAATTCAATTAACGCTAATGAATAATTTTTTCTTTTTCCTTCTTCATTGTTTTTCAAATCTAAATGTTATCTTCATTTTTTATGTTCCAGTTTTTGTCCAGTTACGGTGTTACCTAAACGAGCGTTCTTTATACGAGGATTTAGTTTAATCCAGCTGCGCATTTGGTCGAGTGCCTGATCTCGCGTGCTCTTGTCTTCGCGAAGTTCTTCCTTCGCTATTTTTTGCGTATCAGCGCTCATCGGGAACTCGTAAGAGTCGGCCTCGGTCACCCATTCGACGGCGTCCATTTTGACCCTCTCGTACTTTGATCCTTCTTCACCTTTTGACTCCTCCTCTGAACTTCACAATCCGACTTGAATCGATTGGCGGAGCAAAGTCGATCGAGGAAGACAAATAAACGAGAGGGTACCAATGAGTATTCGTTCGTGAACGGGATGGAACAACGTCGATCACTGACGAATTGGAAAAAATCGTTTCTCCAAAATCGCTGGATTTAGTCGAAAAACCTAATACTTCGTGTTGAAGCATCATTTTAATTGAAAACTGAAAGTCATCCACGTATTTAAGAACATAACCTCAAAATGACGGCAGGCATTGTTGATTAACCGATAAAACACGGTTAAATGAAAAAAATCATCAATTTTTACAAATCCAATCGGCAATCGTTGCGAAACAACCCAAACCGTCACATTTTAGTTCTTCAACCATCCTTTTGCACGGTGGCTGCATTTTGATCGTAATTTAAGTGATTTTTGGTGAAATTCACACGAAACATTGAAAAAGTCGTCAAAATACGTAAAATCATTTAGATTCGCGTTTCTCAATCACGAGAAACGCGAGAATCTAACATTATGACGTCATTCAGTAGGAAATTTCGACGGCAGCGTCAACCCACCTACCAAATGAACGTAGTCGACTTAAAAACTGACATTTGGAATGTCAGTTCTCGAATTTGAAAAAAAAAACGATGTCAATATTAACCAAAACCATCGTTGACCTATTATCAACTATTTACGAAGCCCAAAAGATTCCTCCCAACTTAAAGACCAGTTGGGCAAGATCTCGTGTTACGTATCGTCGCCGTAACGAATCTCCCGGATCGTTGCGATCAATGATGTATGTACGTATATAAAAAAAAAAACGTTACAAATGAAAATGCCGCAAACGGCGACAGGGTCGCGATCCACGTAACCGCAGTTTTGGCGATTCCCTCGTATGGTCGTTAATACCTGAGAACTCGCGCGTTATAACCTCTCACAACGTTCAATATTATCGTTCGTAATATTCGCGAATCCGTGTGTATGCGTGCGCTCGTGTGTTATAACATGTGCCTTGTCTTTCGAAACAGCTTTCTCCCGTTACATAACTCCGTCGAGAGAGGCAGTTGGGTTAACAACCCAAGTGTCTCTCCTCGGGCTATCTTTGCTTTGCGTATGTGTGAGTCACGCGAGACGATACCTCATCAAACACGACCAAGCCCGATCCCCATCAACAGGTTACCTTCTTGGACCATTTCTTTCTTTCCGTCCGCACCCACCTTTTTTTAGTTTTCTTCAAACTTCAATTTGTGAACCGAAAAGATCGAGAAGCTTTACAAAAAATACGCAGGTACGTGCGATTAACCTTAAAATTTTTATCTCTTTTTGTCATTTTGATTCTGTTCGGAATTTTTCATTTTCGAAGATTTTTATTTAATTGAAATCACGTAGAAATGTTTTTTATTCATTTTATTGAAATTATTTTTTATTTAGGTTAATTGGACATATTTTTTTATTTATTTTGAAGGAATTTTCTTAATTGGATTTAATTGTAAATATTTTTTACTCTATTCAACTTGATTTAATGAAAAATATATTTAGTTTGATTGAAAATTAAATAATAATAAAAATGAATAAAAAGTAAATTCTATATTACTAAATTTCTAAATAACTCTGACGGTCTTATAAGAAGGTTAAAGGAACGTGCCGTATCGATGATCAATTCTACGTTACGAAAATTTGTTCGCTATCTCGAGCTCGATATCTCTCGGTCGGAGATTTCAATGCAAAAGAGTTCCCGCTCTTGAATGCGTCCTCGAGTGTGAGTAGAACTTGAAGTGCGATCTTAAAATTCTCGAGAGTGCGGCTTGGTACAAGGTATCGACAATTGGTCATTGCCACAAGGGTATTGGCGTTGAGTAACGCAGCCTCTTCTGCACGCGGCTATCGATAATCTTCTATCATCGAAAAAAAAATTACAAAAAGAATTGGAGAAAAAAATGGAAAAAAATCATAAATATCATCAGAAGTAAAAAATTTTAAAAAGAAATTTAAAACATCACAAAAATGATTTTTTAAACCATTCCCCTTTTTCGCCCTAATTTATACCACGACTGACGTCAGATTAGCGATCGAAGACAAATGATTCGTGACAACTCGAAAAAAAAGGAGAAAAAGATCGAGACGAAAAAAAAATGTTTCTAGCCTGTTCGAAGTGACACCTGTCGTGCGAATTAATATGGGTCTCGCGTGACGGCGTATTGTGCACAAAAAAAAGTGTTAGTCAATTATTCAATCGCAAGTTCACGAATATAGTATACTCGTGACTCGAGTTATAAATATAAAAAAAAAGATCGAGCTCTGAGGTCTCTGCACGAATGATCAGGGACTTCGACGATAAAACGATATTTGGGGGAGGTCGTATTACCGATGATGACGATTCGAGGCTAACGGAGGTCGCATCGACGATCAGTATTCACCTCCCATTTTCCGCGAAAGATCGATGGATACCGTTTCAAACATGTAATACGATACGATTGTTACTCGTGATACGAGGGACTGTTGAAAAATGAAACAATGTTGAATTGATTTTCGATTAGTGGCAACGTACGAGGTTCGTTCAAAAAGTGAGGTTACGTTTCAAATTTCTAGGGCTACCGTCATTTTCGAATTCTTTTTTTTTTGGTTATGTTGGTAAACGTGTTCCCGAAGTTGACGATGTCAGTCATTTTGGGTATTTAGTTCGCGGTTTCGATGGATTTTGAGGTTAGACCCTGCGTGTCTACCCCTCGACGTTACTTCTCGTTCTAAAAGTGAAAAGAGCCACGAAAGGCCGGTGATTTGCGACGATTGAGGAGATCGAGAGCCCATCGCTGGGAGAGCTCGATGCCGTGGAAAAAATGGCGTGGATTAGAAGTACTTCGAGGATAGGCAAAACCGCTAGCCTACACAAGTTTGTTTGGGTTTACGTTGGATTACTTCAAAGGGGACAAATGTTTATCGATAAAAATAAAAAATCACCTCATTTTTTAACCTAACCTCTCATGTATTTGTCATTTTGAATTTCATAAAAAAAAGAAAGTCTAACGCGTGACTCCACGCCCAAATAAGTACGAAATGTTTCTTTAATAATAAAAATACCCGTCGTTTTAATTAATGCATAAAAAAAAAATACAAAATGAAAAAGAAAACGTTAAAATAATTAAGACAATCGACAGGGTTGAATAACAGAAATGGATCAACGCCCCGTCCGTAAGTATCCATAATTTTCACTAAGCCTGTTAAAATGTACGATAAAAAGTAATAAAATAAGCCGTGGATTTTTAATAACTATCGAGTACTGGGAATTACCCAGCTCGGTAATTGATACCGAGCGAGGTTAGAAAAAAAAATCTTTTAATAAATAGGTAAAAGAGAGTGAGCGAGGGGGGTGTGGAGGGGGAAAGGGCACATGGCGAGTGCGCATGCGGTGTCTTCCGTGTAGAAAGTAAAGCGTTCGTATCACTCGAAACATCGCAGCCATATTATGCGATCCGTATATGAGTACATGTCATAATATACAGATATATAAATAATATGTCTATTCGTCTGGACATTACGATCCCTTTGCGAGCGCAATCCGAGCTTACATCGCGTGATTATCAAAGAACTGTTACGTGAATTACGCGTGTATTACGGTAGCTCCCTCAATCCACTTTCATGTGTCTTTTTCTGTTCTCACAGCGTTTAACCTCAAATAAGAGGATCGAACGCTTAGACGCTATTCTTTTTGGGCGTTTCGCGACATCGATATGGCGTTTCGACGATTATTAAACGATTTCGTAACGAGAACGATAATAATCAATCCTCATGATTGTTAATTATTGTTTATAACCGGTAATTAACGTTAAAAAATATTTTTTTAAGCCGTTTTTTTTCGAGCGAACAAATATGGCTGTTGAATCATTTGCTCGATTGAGATAGAAATAGGACGAAAAAAAAAACCAATTATACCAGTTCGCCGATCAAATGAGCCCGTTTGGCGGGCGGAGAGGGGAGAGAGGGGGAAAGTGCAACTCGCAGCTCGGTATCGAAACCTTTTCCGCGTAGAAAGTCGCGCGATCGTTGGATCTCTCGGCTACCGCAATACACCCGTAAATAAACGATGAAACCTATTACGATTGTGTCTTCGATGTGTTTTTATGCCGGTAACGTCCGGATGCGCGTCTCACGCCTGTTTAACCGCCAACAATCGGGAGATCGGTGAATTCTCCGCGACCGCGGATTCTTCACCGTTTCGCCCCGACAATTTGAGGTTATTATATAGTTTCCCTTTTATGGAATTTTAACTTTTTCGGAAATACGTAAAAAAGGGTTAGGAATGGAAAATATAAGTTTTAAGCTTCGCCCGAGATACTCGTATGTGTTTTTGCGCGTCCTTGAAATGTAATTATTTTTTTTTTTCGAAATTAATCCTTTTTCGCAAATTTTATGTTTCTTCGTTAATTTTTCAATTATTTAATATTCTTGATTAATTAAGAATATTAAATATACATTTATTAATACAATTAATTGTTTAATATATTTATAATTAATTTAAATATTCAATGGACTCAATATTCTTCATAAATAATCATTCTCCTTTTGTTTGTAGAAATGCGATTTTTTCTGTATTAAAAAAATATATTTCATCGCAACATGAAAATAAAAAATGCAAGCTAATATTGTTTAAAGCTTAAGATCGTATTCGAAGATTTGTCGTATATATACGAAATATTTTATTCAACGAAAAAAAAACAGATTTCAATTATTTTTACATAATGATAAATTAATTGTTTATAAATAATAAATAAAATAATTATCTTTAAAATAATAAATAAAATAATTGTTTATTAATTAATTTACCTATTTATTTGTTATGTTTCAGCGTAGGAAAAATTAATTAGTCCAAAAACGTGGAATCCGAAATTTTTGACTCACCTGAGCGATTCGTTTTGAGCCGGAGATTCGAGGGGTCCACTCGTCGAACAATAAAAGAAGGAAAGCACTGACAATTCTTCTGAAACCAAAATATTACTCTCGATTGTTTCATCGGAGTCGCCAATCGATCGAACACCTCTCAAAAATGTCCAGATTCAAAAATGTCGAGAATTATGAATTTCGAAAAAAAAAGAAAAAAAAATCACGAAATAATTTTAGTACGACGTTCAGCTGCTGGACGTATTTGAAGGTTGAAGAGGACGTACCCTAAATGGCTGTTGCGCCCGTCTCGCACACTTCGAAACGACTGCCCCCGTGCCGGGAATCGTGCGTGCTTTTATAATTTCCAGCGGGGCACCTTTCTTCCACCTGGAGTGTTTTCATACCCGACCGAACCTTCCTCCACTCCCACATTCATATATATATATATATATATATATATATATACACATTGGTCGGTATCACGACGACGCGAAAAAAATTCTAACCTGTAATGTTAAGGCATGTATGTCTACGCGTTTTTAGGTTATCTGAAAGCAAATCTGATCATCATTTAACCTGGTCACTCTCCCATCATCGGGTTTTCAACATAACCTCAAACAAACTTATAATTATCGAATTATTTGAGGTTATGGCAAACGCCGGCGGTTTTGAGGTTATATCGAGGTCAGATTCGGTTTCAGCAACCCCAAAAACGTATGGTAAACATCGTTTGGCCATCAGGTAAGAACTTTTTTTTTCTATCGCTCAGTTATCGGGTTATTTGAGGTTATGGCGAAAACCGGAGGTTTTGAGGTTAAACGGGGGTCAGATTCGGTTTCAGCGAACCCGAAAACATACGGTAAGCACGATTTATCTTCAAAATTAGACGTTTCATTTTTTGTTAGGTTATGTTACGATCTATGTAACGATTACGATCCTAATCATTATTATTAACATTGATTACGATGTTTGCGATATACAATAATCATCTTGCGATGATCGTGACGAGCGCGATTATTCCGACGAACTGTCAAAGTGCAACGAATCCTCGTACAACTCGCTTCATCGCCGTCGCTTTCGGAAGGATAAATCAGTCATCGCGTCTCCTCGAATTCCTTGTTATCGCAATTGAAAACGTCGTAGAAAATCGCGTGTTTCAAGGTAAAGAATCAAAGACGAAGCAGCGAAGAGAAATTTATTGAAATTACCGCGCAAACGCAACGTTGTTTCGTTCGATGTATTTAACATTTATGAAACATGTGAACAATCGAATAAACAAAATGTACGCCGAATGAACACAGCCGAAAATCGTAATCCCGTTGCGACACACGTTGCGTGTACCCGACGGACCGCAAAACTTGGAAAAAAAAGTTGAAGAAAAAAACCAATCGATTCGATTCTCCCGAACGGTGAAAGTGTATGTAGACGATGCTTCGCTGATCCGGAGAATTCGTAACGTCATTCGTGAAGCAAAAAAACGCTAGAATCAAAGAGACAAGCTTTGATCGACATTTCGATAGAAAATCACAAAAAATTTTGTTTTTTGGAAACGAGAAACTAGAGAAGATAAAAACACGAAAAGAACAAGACTTGTAACAAAAAAAAAAAACGTTATTTTCGTTACGTCAAAATGTTCGAAGACGGAGACACGTAATTCAAAATTCCGACTCGAGTGAAATAATCTTTTCGTTGCTGCAACACTGGATGCTCTCCTTTTTCTCGAATCTTTCTTTTCTCGCTATTTTTCGGAATCGTAATTTGTTTCGCAAAGTCCTCTTGGATTCGCGAGTGTCCATACTGGAATCGTCATCGAAGGGCGCACGCGCGCGAGTAAAGTTGAGAACTATCGCGTAACCGTCAGCTTTCTTGGCACGCTATTCGTTCATCCGAGACGAAAAATCGTGTATGCGTATATACAGAAGCGAAATGAGAAAAAGCAAATAAATAAAAAAAAACCAGAGCGGCGGATCAAAGTTTTCATTACGGGCTACTTTCCGGACGTCGCCGCGATGTAATATCGCGGCTCGTTATGAATTACGTCATTCCTGTATGCGTAACTTTGGGACATTAGGTAATTCTCATACTCCTGTACAAACAATTTACGTATACGTGTATAAATGGCTTTATAGATATGTGAAATTTAAACTCTCAATGACCACGATAAATACAGCCCGCTCGTGCATTAGATTTCATTTTTTTGCTGCACCCAACCAAGTCGACACGTAGTATTAGGGAACGCTACGTTTTTCTTTCTTTCCATCATTATAACTGGCTCGATGTTTGCTCCGTATTTATTGATATTAGAGGATCGATTAGTTGCCATCACGAAGACGCGGAAATGAATAAAACCGGAAATTGAAACACTTTGAATAACTGGGCACGTAATATGCAAGAAAAAGTGAGGTTATGTCGATGCGGGATCAAATAACCGAAATTTGTGAGGTTATGTCGTTGGGGAATCGTCACAACCGAGGTTTGTTAGGTTAGATAAGCATGAGCTAGGTTAGACACGCATTACGCAAAACTCTGAAAATAATAGACGGTATATAATTTTTATATCAATCGTATCGTA
Source organism: Ophioninae sp. A BG-2022a (assembly GCA_030523105.1). Lineage (NCBI taxonomy): Eukaryota > Metazoa > Arthropoda > Insecta > Hymenoptera > Ichneumonidae > Ophioninae sp. A BG-2022a. The sequence goes on from JAPYZI010000899.1 coordinate 21,305, forward strand.
TAATTCGCTCGGTAGCAATCATCGACTGTCACTCCTGACGACTTTCATCGAGATGGCACTTCCGGTTAGCTTCGAACGGTGCGCTCGTAACTGGGGAAAGAGCATACGTATTTATACTTGATAAACGTTACTAGCACACGTTAAATTTGCACGGACTCGATCAGCGGAAAAAAACATCAGGAAAAAGAAGCTTCCTGAACACCCGTGCGAATTTTTCTCTTGTCGCTAGCGACTCGTGTAACGTATCACGTGACCCTACGCATCAAATAATGCGCGAAAAATGACGGGGAGTTTCTCATAATAACAGGAAAAGTATTTTATTATGCTGGGAAGAAATGGGCGAATAAATAATGAACAACTTTTTTCATTCCCTTATCCATATAAATATACATATATACATATATGGTGATCCGAATGGCGCTCGGACAAAGCCTGGCGTATTCGTAAAAGTTTCTACAAAGGCGATATCTCTTATGTGGCATCGCGCCGTAATTTCGCGCTCGAGAGACATCAGGCAACAAAAAATCTCGGAATTATATAATTCGGAGATATTTTGGTTTTAAGTTTTCTTAAACGTTTTAAAAATGAATTAATGAGTTGAGAAGCAATTTCGGCGGGACTACGTGCAAGCGGAATCGTGTTAGGTCACTCGTTTCGAGTGAGAAACGTAACAGGCCGCTGCGTGATCTGAGGTTAGTTCGCGGGCTACTCGCGACACGGCGCTCGCCGCGGTTGCACGCGATTATCTCGTCATCGGGTCAGTAGGTCACACGCGCCCGAGAGCGAGAGTTGTTTCACAGCTGATGGGTCCAGCTGTTATTATCTCGCTGTGGATTTGTTACGTCGCTTTCGAACATTTGGAAAGTATGCATTATTGAGCGTTTATCGATCGATTATTGATCGACGCCACTAACTTTATAAGATCGACAATTCTATCGAAGAAAATATACAAAAGTATTTTTTAACGACAAATTCGAGGCGGAATAAAAAGACATCTATGGAAATATACGTTTATTCGTTTCAACAAAATAATATCCATTATATTTGGACTCGCTTCGATTTAGAACGAAAAAAATTAAAGAAAAAATGGTTTCTTAACCTAAAGACCAATTAATGCATCGTGCGTTTCACACACGAATTGGAAGAACAATATATCCAATTTGCATGATTCTTGAATATACTGCTTTCCTCTCGCGAAAACAGAAAAGAATAAACATCAATTTTGTTTGTGATTGAAATATTTTTTGATAAATTCTGGTCTTGGCTGTTTTGCCAAAAACATTAAAATCTAATCAATTTTTTCACAGTTTCTTATGAAACGTCGAGACTTTACCCAAATATGTCTAATGTATCATTTGTGTGTTGATAAAATTTAAATTTACGAACATTCCGAAACTGTGGCGAAGAGGTTAGGTTGCCATCGTTTTTGTCTCGTAAATAATGAGGAGTATCTTTAAATTGACCAAACAAGCTTACAGCCTTCATAGAACACAATCAATTTATCGTTTCAAATGTTAAGATGTTTTCTTAACATCTCGTTTGGAAAGATCGCAAGACTGGAAAATTGATTTTTAGTACGCTACTTATGAGATCTCTTTTTACTAATGGCACTTCGTTAATGGCACTCTTCGGTTGCTCTTCAGCAATGGTAATCCAACGTAAAAATTCTTTCGAATTTACGGTTGATATCTATGATTCAACGAGGAGTTGAACTTTGGCGTAGGCACCCTTGCATCCGCTATTACTGATCAGCAAACCCTCCCGAATATCTTTGATTTGTCGTTGGGACAATTGGAGATTGTTCTCTCTCGCGGCTTGTTTGATACAAGCATCCAAACTGGAATCCCCCAGAGATTCGAAAGCGATGATTCTAGCGTTTTGAAGACCGTTGTCTTCCAAGAACGAAGAAATATCAGCAACGCTCGTTTTCATATCGAATTCGTGTCTCAGGTCTTTATCCGTGTTTTGCGGATTGAACACTCCGACGACGCAAACGCACGTTTGCTTCGTGTGTTCTTTAAGGAACCTTAGGAATTTTGCGATTTCGTGAAAATCGGATTTTTTCAAATTTTCCAAAACCACAAGGTTGCACCGACCGCCTTGGGAGAGCGAGACGAAAGCTTCATGAATCGTTTTACGTATGGGTGAAAAATACTCGAGTACATTGCCATGGGGTAAAAAGTTTTTGGTGACGATACCCGTGACGTAAGATTTTCCAACACCCGTACCACCGATCAGTACTGCGAGATTTATTCCTCGAGAACTCTTCGCCAGAGTGTCCGTCAATTCTTCGATGGCTCTTGTCTGTCCGTAAACTCTTTCGTGCAATTCTTTGCTCAAATTCGTAATATTAAGTGTATCGAAATCAAATTGGGCCTTCATCAAATTGGGATTCTCGTTGTACACGAGAATCGCGAGTATTCCCGCTGATACCGACAACAGCACGAAGAAAATGAATTTCCTGCACGAGATCTTTGATTTTTTCGGATTTACGGTGATTTCAGGAACGAGTGAACGAAGTTTCTTCTTAGTTTCGTCGTAGTCGTATTTTGGTGTACTTTCTTCCCGTTTCGTCTCGCTCGGTTTTACCTCGCCGAAACCACGATCGCTCGATCTGTTGGGTGATACTGATCTTGATCTAATTTGCGGTTTTTTGAATATCTCATGTTTCGGGGATTCGAAGTTTCCAAAAGTCGTCGATTTGAACATCACTCTGTCGGAGGGATCGGTCAGTGACATTCCATTCAACTCTACTATCGGCAACGTGGACAATTTTCTAGCTGGTTTCGTCTCGACCATGTTTGAACGGGATGGTTTCGTTCCGTTTTCATGGATTTCTTCCACTTCCATAGATTCCATAGTTCGCGGTTCTTTCGAGTACTCTAGAGATCTGGGAGTTTGCCCGTAATTGACATTGTGCCAACCCGAGTTTTGCAAAGCTCCGAAAAACGGCAGTGTCGTCGTCCAAGCGTTGGTCAAGCAACGTTCGCTTCCCGTTCTCAAAAATTCTGAAACTTTCACTTCTCTGGAAAGACGAATAGAATTTTCTACTTCGTAATCATTTAATATTTTTTTGGGTAATTATGCAGAAATAGGGCTCCACTTGAGCTTTGGTGGGAGATTTACTTTTTACCATTAATTAATTTAATTAGTCGCCACTAGTGATATTTAGCCAGCGGAGGCTGACATTTTACTTATTTGAAAATTGAGGTGGAGCCCTATTTCTGCATAATTACCTTTTTCTGGATAATCAACATTGACTAATTAGCAACAACAACATTGGATAATAAACCCAAACAAATCCAAACAAATGAAGGAATATGAAGAAATATTTACCCAGAGTTGGAGCTTTTGTCGAATATCTGCTCACAGCTGTACTGGCGTACAAGGTCACCGCTGTCAGCCTTGTAGCATTGTTCGATGAGAATCCTCCGAGCGGTAGGAAGTTCCGAGAAGCTAATAGCTCTGGTAATTTTGGGATCGCTGGCCGGATCTGGTAGGCTCAAAGCTGCGAAATGTTTGTCCATAACATCCAGAAGTATCTGAAAAGTTTCCTGTGGAAAGTGCAGTAAAAGCGAAAACAGGAGTTCTTCGTTAATTAGAAAATATATATCTTCGCGAACCCTCGACTTTTCTTACTTCTGTCATACGAGCTCGGTAAATCGCGGCATGCATTTTTTCAGGTTTACTCATTTGTCAATCATCGCTCTTTACCTTCCTGATGGGACGAACTTTTGTGCCGCTCTCTACTTCGATAGATAAACGAAGCACGATAAACGACGAATGTTTTCGATCGCGTTCGATTTGTCAATATTTCAACAAACTCTGGACGCTTCGCGAAAGCATGGAACGATCGTAACAGAAATGCCGGCTAGAATTCGTTTTTTGTCGTTAACCCGCTTTTTTACCGGTGAGATCAGTATCGGAGGCGCCGCCGTGTGGTTGCGGCGATGAGACGAATCACATCGATATTTTCGGAGCGAAAATTGTCCAGAACTTTTAGTACAATGTTTCACTACTTGTGGCGCTAGGCATCTTATGAGAAATCACGAAGTGAACGTTTAGCCGCATATATATATATATATATATATATATATATGACGTAACAACAGCGATATAACTCCCGTCACGGCAAAACCTATTTGTAGGTTATAAATCTCCATCAACAAAAAAACCGCACTGATAAATGTCATTATTGAACAATTATCCGCACGAAAACGTGAGCTATGAAGAATGAAGATCATTTTTAAGTTCGAACCCTCCGTTGTAAAATACGTACGATGCGGACGTTTCTAACTCGAACAAAAGCACATCCCGCCACATTCGTATGGACGAAAGAAGTATCTAAATATTATCCCATCCCGATTGAAACACGGTGACCCAAAACACTCCACATTCGTGAAAAATAGCTTCCAAAATACAATGAATTGTTACGGGCTCTACAAAGTATTGGAATGCAGCGAGAATGCCTCGTACGAGGATCTGAAGAGAAGCTACCGCAGATTAATTCTGCGGCATCATCCGGACAAGGCGCAGACTGGAGAGAACACCGACGAGTTTCGACGCATCGAGGAAGCCTGGTCAACATTGAGGGACCCTCAGACCAGGAAGAAATACGACGCGGAATGCAGACAAGCCAGGTTGGAATCCCAAAGCGATCCAATTTGGGCGACGATAAGAATAGAAGATATGAAAGTCTCGCAGGACGGAGAAGCGCTTACTTATCGCTGCAGATGCGGAAGCGACTACGCCATTGACAAGCTAGAAGTCGCTGAAGAAAACTGTACTTTTCACATTCCGTGTCAGGATTGTACTTTCGTCGTGGCTGTTGAAACCTAATGCGGATGTTTGCAAGACTAACGGACACAATTCATCGTTTCAAAGATCATCGATATCACGGTTAATAAAGTTTGGGTTCGTAGCCAAGACTGAATGTCTCTATTACTTCTTTAGCTGTTTGGCATATTATTTTTGCATTTGTATATTTTCCAGGCCAAATATCTTTCAAAAGACTCCAATTTCCAAACCCCTTGTATTTCTATCCTCACTAAATCCTCACCGAGGAGCATCCGGCCGATTTCTAGTGACATTCGATGAACCGAAACCCAGCGTGGATCCGAGTATCGTTCCTGAATCGATGCAGCTCGACGGGGAAGCCTTATCAACAACCTTACCAGTAAATCTCAAATACTTCTTTTTTCGTGCACAAAATAAACACAGACGATTTAAAATGCAGCAACATTTTCTATTTCCTTATAAAAGAGAAAAGATACAACAGATAACACATTAGAGTTAATATAAACTATTGAGTAATATACAAATTTAAAAAAAAGAGGAAATGAAGTAACCCAATTTCGTGGAGTACGATGAAGTAACCAGAGGCCAATAATAAAAGCTGCACTTCTCACGAGATCGAGGGATTTCTTTTTCTTCAATTTATAACGCGAATTTTATACATACATACGATATATATATATATCGTGAATTCGTAATATCGTGAAAAAAATAATTGTTTGGGTTTGTTTTTGTTTTTTTCGCCGAATGCTTGTAAACAATAATTTTCGTACGAAACAATCTCCGATCGCGGGCTTTGCGAATATATTCGAGGTTATATTGCACATGAGGACGAATTCTCCTCCGCATTTTCGTTTTTTCTTGTTTTTTTTTTCCGGCAACCTTCATTATTGTCTCGTGGCGAAGCCAGACTCGCGAGATTATAATTTTTCTTCCGTGATATCGTTTTTTTTTCTTTTTTCTTTCCTTTATCCCATAAAAGAGTTCGCTTGTTTCGAAAACGGTATTTTTGCGGGACGACGCTTACAGCCCGGACGCTGTGTCAAAAATTTATAAACATTTTTTGTTTTCTTTTTTGTTGTTTTTCGAACAACGCGATTTCTTCCTCGCGACGTATCGTTGCATCGAATGAATTATCTTTCTCTCTCTCTCTTTCTCACTCTCACTTTTCTTCCTGGTGATAATTTTTTGTTTGAGAAAATATGACTTAATTAGCACGTTTATATGATTTTCGTTATTTTTTTCTCTTCTTTTGTTTGTCGATTGTTTATAAAGAAATGGATACTCAATGACGATAGCATGCCACACCTGTGAGAGCTGCGTTCGATTTTTTTCGAATTTCGTCGTAATTGGAACGATGAAAAAATAATTGACATTTTTTTTACAATTTTTCGGTCGGTATTCGCGTCCATCCGAAATAGTTCGGAAATAAAGAAAAGCACGATTTCGAAAAACGTCAAATTTCTTCTATTTTATATTTTTATTATTTTTTTTATTTTTATCTTTCGAGAATTTGTGTATGAAAGCTATTCTCGGATCACAGTTTATTCCAAATGCGTCTCGTCTTTGTCAATGCACGATGATGACTTCTTCGCCGAAAAAAAAACCAAAAATTCTCGCGGCTTCTCTTCGTGCATTTCGTTTGTTTCTTTTTTTCACGGCTCGTCCAAAATTGCTCCACACGTGTGACATGTTTCTTCTTTTTTTTCGTCCGTTTCTTCTCGTTTCCTTGTCCCGCGCAATCGCGAAAATCGCGGTATCGTCGCCGAGTTCGAGATTTGATAATTGCGGAAAAAATAAGACGAAAAGAATTTCGAAACTTGTATCATTTTCAACTCTGGATTGAACTCTGTGTGAACTTGAAGAGTTTGCGTCGTTGGAAAGCGATGAAAATTTATTTTACTCTTTTCAGCACGGTTTAATTAGATAGAAGTTAATTAAGATTTTCACTTGGTGCCAATTGAAAAGATTAATTTAAATTAATTTTCAAAGTAATCAGACAAAATTCAATAGTGAGTTATAAGTGATTTTAAATTAAATTAAAATTCATTAAAAATAATTTTTATTAATCTGGAAATAAATTAAAATGAATAAAAAAAGTAAATTACAAATAATTCAAAAATGAATTATAATTCATTCAAAAGTTCATAAAAATAAATTCCACAATTAATATAAATTCATTTCTAATTTAATTAAATTTCATTTAAAAAAATTCACTACAAAAAAAAGATTCAAAATTCGTTGCATTCCAACGTCGCAAACTCGAACGTCACGTGACTAAAATTCTTTATCGTATTAATCGCTATGACAGTGCACTTATGCGGGCTGACGAAAATTAAAACAATTTTAAAAAGTTTAAAAAAAAAACGAAAAGAAATCAGATCATGCGTGTCCGACAAAAAAAAGTTCGATTTTATTCGTATTTCCTTTTTCGTTTTATTGGATAAAATAAAATTCAAAAAAAACGGAAACGTGTCGAAAAAGGGCGGGGGGGGGGGGGATCGTGGCTCGAGCCCGGGCAGTTCTTTTCGCGGAAAAGCACTCACGAGTCGTCAGTTCGGAGAAAAAAAAATCCGTTTGTAACGTTTGCTCGCGTCTTTTTTTTCTCCTCTTTTTTTCGTTCGCGAATAAACGTGCGAGGAAGAAAAAGAGCTTTGTTTTTTTTTGTTTTTAAGGGATTTCCGACGTAAGTTAGCGAGGGGCGGAGGGGGGGCGGGGGGAATAAAACGATAATAGTAATAATGCCCTAATCGTTGAAAATTAATTTTCACGTATAAACATTTAAATAATTAGCGTATTATCGGACGGCTCAACGGGGCTCAGGCTGGGCGGCCGAATATTCATTAAGTTTTACACGAATCGTTCATTATTACTGAAATCACAATTTGATGTAAAAATGTACATATGCCTGTACGCTTTTACATGTATACGTAATATTAGGCTGATTGAAAATAAACCGACTTCGTGGAAACAATCGATCTCGAAAAAAATAATCGATCTCTTTTTTTATTTCGTATTTCCCTGTTCAGTAGTCGCCGCAAAGCGAAAGAAACAACGCGAATAAAACATCGCTTCCTGATTTTCGAGGTTATAACTCGCGAACGGATGAACAGGGAACGATGGCCCAAACGAATTTCCGTGGGAAATTTAACGCTTTACAAAAAAGGTCTCTTGTCGTTTTGCGATAAACCCAATCGTTCGAGAGTTATCAACGTTCGAATTTGAAAAGTGATTTCAAGGTCATCGGGTTTTAATATACTTTTCGCTCTCCCGGCTAAACTATTAGACTTACCGCAAAATGCCGTAGAGCCTTTTTTGTAGATCGTTTCATAATCTACGAAAAAGGTTCAATGCAATTTTTCCATAAGTCTCATAGTTTCGCCGGAAAATTGAAAAATCGGAAAATTCGTCGTAAATCCGATGACTTTGAAATCCCATATTCTCTTTAACCTCGAATAACTTTGGATCGACTGGTTTTATCGTAAAACGACAATAGACCTTTTTTGTAGAGCGTTAAATTCTCTACAAGAAAACGTATGGAGCATTGTTCCACGTTTAACCATTGACGAGTTATAACATTCGAAAGTAGCACGTACCATTGTTTCTCCTTTCGCGTGGCATTTACAGCTGATTTCGCATTACCGTAGCTACTGTACAGGGATATCTGAAAGGGAACAGTCTTTTTTTAAATCACCCTAATGTATACACGGATATTCGTGTTCGTCGCGCCTAGTCTGATGGACAATTAGTGTCCATCGTTCGGTGTGTTGCATCACGGTTGACAATTAATAATAACTAATAATAATAATAATAATAATAATAATAGATAATAATATTAATAATAATAATAATAAGGAACAACACCGATTGCAACTGTTTTCCGTGAAAAAATAGCACGAAGAAAACGATCGGCCCACATAAGACGTCATTGTAAAGCGAGAAGAAAAAAAGAGGGGAAAAATGCCAACGAGGGAGAATCGGCAATCGATTCTTCGCGATTCACAAATTAATGAACTAGCCAACGATACCGCGTTTACAATATTCATCACAACGTACTAAGAAACAGGCAATTCCGTGCGAATCGAAGGTTGAAGAGAGAAAAAATCGTTAAACAAAAAAAGAGAATAAAAACAATAGTATTAAACAATGCACAATAGAAGCTCCTTATTCTTCCTAGTCTTTCGAATCACTTTTTTGCTTGTCTTTGTACACGGCGTCACGTGACCGATACGAGGGGACAATCGTCGTCGACGAAGCCGGAAATGCCAAATCTTTGCCCTTCAAAGAGTATTTTTCAGGCGTAAAAAAAGAATCCGTGCGGATACTTGTCAATTTCGAGATTAGACGAAACCGGAAATGCATTTTTTCGAAGTTGCTAGAGTTAGATTTGAAGAAATCGGAAAAACACGATTTTGGTGTCGATTTCTGTAATCATCGATAGCAGTCGAGTTCGCGTTATCACACGCGGGTTTCGGTTAGATTTTCGAGGTTATGAAACGCGCGATTTTTTTTACACCCGATACTGTTCGCAGGGCTGAGATTCGATGGTGTTGATGTTGTTGTTGTTGTTGTTTGGGTTTTCTTACATCCTCAGATCGACGCTCCGTCTCGAATATCGAGGCTGCGACGTACTTTAGAGGTTAGAGTTTCCACGCGTCCGTAAAAGTGCCGGCTCGTGCACGATACAAAAAGGAAATTGTCGAAGCGCGTTTTTGTTATTTTTCTTCTTGGTTTTTCATTCGCTAATATCGATTTCGCTCTTCGTTAGCGAGAATAATAATTTCAAAGAGCTCGATCGTGCCGAACGATCGTTATATCTTGATTATCGATTTTTTACGTTTCACGATCTGTCAAAAATTCCAGGCGTCGATTCCAAAACGAAAAAAAACTGAAAAACCGATCCACCCAACTGAAAAAAATCGACTCCGTATTCTTTGTTTCGCGATTACCGTTTCGTTAATAAATCCAACCGTTCGCTGATTTTCTAAAGGATTCTTTCACGCGCAGTCTTATCACAATCGGACCATGTAATACATGAAACATTGTACAATAGATTGGTTACGCTACCTAATGAAAAAATATTTACAGAAGTCACATTGCGGAGCTCTCCGAGGCACGACGACTATGATGATGACGACGGCGATGGTGATGGCGACGACGAAAATGGCAACTGCCGTGACCGGTTCGATGATTGTTCGCCTCTACGTCAAAGTCCAACACTAGGAGCTTTGTTTCCTCAGTCCCGTTGCGACTTCCAACCGCGCATACAAGCTTCGTGTCGCTCGCTCGGATTCTCCATACAACGCCGCCGCTTCCACCGCTCTCCAGAGCTACGAGATTCCTTATGAAGTCACCTGATGACAAAATTTAGTTTTTTATCGTTACGATGGGTTTGTTTGGGTTCGATGAAATAATAATGGATTTTCATGACGTACCAGTTTTCACGTCCCAGAGCTTGACGGTACCATCGTCCGAAGACGTTATTACGAAATGACTGTTGAACTGTAGGCAAGTTACGGCTGACTGATGCTTGTTAGGACCGGAAAGTGTTTGTAGGCAGTGACCGCTGACGATGTCCCATACTTTGACCGTCGAATCGGCGTTACCCGATACTAGAATGTTGTTCCGCAATTCCATCCCCGACGTTAGGGACTGGTGACCCATCAGGGTGTGTCTGCACGCCCCTGTCTCCACCTCCCATACTCTTATACTCGTGTCGAGTGATCCACTCACCACGTGAACACCGTCGAACTGTTTCGCCATTGCGAACCCAAACAAACACAGCAAATTGAACATTTAATCTAAAATTGATTATTTTCAATCTAAAATTAATAATTCATCTAAAATCGAGTTTTTATTCTGAAATCGAGAATTTAATATATGATTCGATAATTATTTAAAAATTAAAAGTAATTTAAAAAATTAAAATTATATTCAAAATTTGTAATTAAAGTAAAAATTACTTTAAAATTTGAAATTTAGAATACGTAAATTGAAAAGCAGAAAACTTTAAAATAAACATTCTGTTAATTGAAAAACAGTACATTACAAAAACGAAGATTCGGATTTGAAACCACAATCGCTTCCAGAAGCAATCGCAATCGTTTCCAGAAGTAGAATTCCGTAAACCCAAACCACGTTAAATCCATTTTAACCACAAACTAAGTAAGTAAAAAATTCTGAAATAATTTGCGTGTTTTAATTCCATAAAGATCAAAACGAATAATAATTGAACAACTTCATCAATACCAGCTGATCGTAAAATATTCCTATGATTGATTTTTCATGCACCAATGTGTCCAGCGAAGTAACGTTAGTTTTAGTGACCTTCAATAAAGTCGGGGGCAAGTATTTCTTACCTGAAGAGAATAAACGCGATTCGTGTGTCCTTGAAGGGTATGAAGGCACTCCTCGCGTTCCGGATTCCATACTTTGACCATAAAATCGTACGCTCCACTAACAACTAATTTACCATCGTATTGCACGCATCTGACAGCGGCCAAGTGTCCAACGAGAACGTGGAGGCACTCTCCGGTGTCAACCTGCCAAACTCTTAGGGTAGCGTCCCTGCTGCCGCTAACGACTTTGTTACCGTGCAGGTGCATGCACCTGACGGTCGAGGTGTGGCCGTATAGCGTATGAATGCACTGTCCCGTCTCGGCGTTCCATACTTTCAGGGTACGATCGGTGCTTCCACTTATCACCGTCGTCCCGGACATTTGAGAAGACCAAACGCCACCGGTGTGACCGACCAGAGTCCTTAAACACTGCGGAACAATTAATGAATTATTATTCCTAATATCTCATCTCGCTGATAGGCTAATTGCTAATAGGTTATGAATAAAACTGTTCGAAACTCATAAATCAAGTTTTAACGATAAACCTATCTGGAAATATCAGAAAATCGACATATTTTGACATTTTGTAGTATATCGAACTTTCAAAATTTGTCGTGTGCCATTCAGGACGATGGCACCGAGGGCCCTTCGGTCGCCATTTTGAATAAAAACGTTCCGTTCTTGAGAGATCTCGGTTTAAAACGTTTTGACTATTTTTCTGGCAATCGTGTGTCACGTGGTAATGTTCGTCATGCCCTTAAAGAGAAACGACGGAATCTTACCTTTCCCGTGACCGCTGACCAGACTTTGAGGGTATTGTCATCGGAGCCGCTGACTATTCTATTCCCCGAGAACTGTAAACACGTGATAACGTGATCGTCGTGACCTTTGAGTACTTTTGGTGGTCTAATAGGCTGGGTTCGCCAATTCATTTTGATATTGTGCTGCCTCATGTAAGCCTGTTTCCAAGGTGATCCGCAATTGCCAGAGTGGGTCCGACAGCTTTTTCGTTTGCTTGTAGGAACGTCCCTGACGCCGTCGATACCTGCCACCCGACACTTCTCCTTCCAGAGGAGATTGTCGTCCGCCAAGAAACGCCAATTCCTGCAGGTCTGCGCCGCCCTCAAAAGATCACGTGGCTCGAGAAACGCGAGGACCGAGAGAGCGAGCTCTTTCGGCAACAATGATATAAAGTCCCTTTGAAATTGCGGCTCTATCACTTGCATCATGTGACGCACTTGGGTCGGCTCGCATCTCTTTATCAGCTCGTCTATCGCCAACATTCTCTCGGCGTTCGACCATCTCTGAAGAAGATAAAGATAGAAACGTCAACAATGAATATGCAATTTTCTAAGTCGTCGAGAACTTGGCCAAAAGGGTAATCGAGATGGATCATCCAGAAACGTCATCTAGCTGATCTGATATCTCTTCGATTCTTCTTAAATCATTGAACCAGCCAATTCGATTTTTTCGTATTAGCTGATCCATCAGATTCTTCTCTAATGTTCATTTCACTATTAGCTCGTACCTGAAACTGAAGGAGCCAACTGCCCATCTCCGGTGGCGGATTATCTCTGGTCGGTATTACGAATCTCGAGTGTTTCAGCTTCTCCTCCAATTTCTTAACGATCCTAAAAACGAAGAAGACAAAAAGATCGATTATACTTTGATTTCAACATTTTTTTCCTGAAAACATTCCAAGCTCTTAAGGAATCATTAATCATGGAACTGAAATACGTAATTTTCAATTTATAGCCAATAGAATGAACAGAACACTCAGGAATTATGTTTTTCCAATGTATAAATAGAGACAAAGATTTTTGGTGCATCAAAGACTCACAATAAACACAGGCTATGACTTTTGTCGTCGGGGTTGAGTTTTTTGCAAGGTAAGCTAGACTCGGCTTCGCATTTGCGTTTCCTCTGGGGTTGAACGACGTTGAGAGGTACGCAAGTATGCAAGGCGGGGCTTTGCGCTCTCCTGGGCGTTTGCGTCCTTTCCGCTTCTCCGCACTCGTCATTTTCTTCTTCTTCGCACTCGGCCTCGCAGTACAGTCCATTTTCACTGATCTGGAATTCATGCGATATTTCAACGTAGAGCAACGGTAGGATTAGGTTTGTTTGGGTTTGTATGGGTTAGGTTGGGTTTAAGAAATTCCAGCAAACCTCGCTATCATCCTCCTCGCTGGTGTCTCCCTCCTCCTCGTCAGCCTTGTTTCCATAATCATCCGCGTCTCCGTCTTGCGGAAGACAGCAAGCGGAGCCTTCCAAAGTGCTAGGACCGGCGACTCCGACTTCGACACCTTCGACCGGACTTGGACTCGTGCCTCCAGGCTTTTCTCCTTCTATCCCTTTGGCAGACGATGACGAGGACGATGACGACGAAGGTACGGACATTACTGGCCGGCTGTTGAGCTCTGATAAAGAAAACAGACGCGTATGACGCGTTGACGATCACTACGTCACACTTCACGAACGGCGAAAACACGCTACGCGGAGACTGGAACGTTCACTGGGTTCAGCTGTTTCGCACGTGTTGTGAAAAACTGAGAGCGGACATTGTTGATTTTGATAAATCGCTATTTGCACGACGAAGATTTCACGACGATCCGTACGAACATAACCTTGAAACTTCTTCGAAAATCGCTCGAAATATTATCGAGGAAACGGGAGCGAAGTCCGTATCATCTACGAGGCACGATTTGTTTTCCGACACGGATCGCATTTTTCTTTTTTTATTCGGTTTCGTTGGTTATTCGCACGTTTATCAAGCCGGATTTTTCGAACACGCAATTTTACGTGGACAAAAGAATTTTTGCGAGATAGTTTGATTTTTTTTTGTTTTTTATATTATGAAGACAAAAAAAAGTATGATTTTCGTACTTAAATATTGGAATGTTCGCCGTCTTCCTCGTGTCTATGTGTGCGTGCGCTACGATGATTTCGAAGTTATGAAAAAATATCAATTTTTTTCTCTTTATCCCCGGTAAATATAAATTTGTAAGGGTCTGTTACAAATTTTACGAATATATGAATATAAGCATGGCATTAAGTCGTGGAGTGTTTATCGCGTATGGGACGTTTTTGTGCTTCGAGCGAGGTTATAACTTGGTTTTTTTTTCTTTTCTTTTTTCCCTCTTCTCTTCAATCTTTTACAAAGGGGTGTACAATTTTTACATTTGGTATTATCATAAAAATTTTCTAGCCTAGCACAAACGAAGAAACAAAAAAATAATAGACAAGTGTCGGAATAAACACGGAAAAACGTTTCATCGATATATAAGTGTTATAAGCGAGTCCAGGCCCTCCCCGAGTCTCTCTGTTTCGTCCTCAGCTTCTCTCTCTCTCTCTGTCTCTCCCACCCTCTTCACTTCTTTCTCTCGCTCTGCCCAAACCCTTCTTCCTACTCCCCTCTATCTTTCTGTCATTAAGTTTCTCATCGACGTGAACTTGGCTCGCCCTCGCCAATCCAACGCTTCCTACATTCGACGTTCTTCGCGATTCCACGTTCCCCGATCGTTTTTCGAAATTGAAACCGTAAAGCAGATTTGTGGTTAAGTTTCCATCGACGGTTTTCTGACTGCAAATTGTATCCTGGCGGAATCCTGCGATTTTGTTTTACCTATCGAGCGAAGTAGGAAAAACTGTTTTATCGACCGAGCAGGGGAAAATCGATTTAAAGGTTTCCGAGCCGCCCGCTATGCGAAAGCGCTACGTTCGAAAGTCCACTACCACAGTTTTTAATAGCTTATTTAGTCACAGGTGGCGTTAGTTGTGTTATGAGAAAAAAAGAAACTTTAGCCATACATCGATACAATTGATAAATGGAACGATGCATTTATGAAAAAGGTATTTTCGTGGTACGTATGGATTTTTTCAATAACCTAAAATCTCGAAAAAACGAATAGAAAAAACATTTTCTACAAATGTACATCGAAGAATTATCTTTTTGTACAAGATGTGCATCTTGACCTTCTTTTATTTATATGAGTATATACATACACACACGTACCGATTGTGTCAGTTTGTCGCGAGCATGGATGAATACATCGTTTATCAATAATCTTTTTACTATAAATAGATAATGCAGCACAGATAGAAAATCCTATTGATTATTTAATTATCGAAGCATTCACCAGTGTCCTTGAATGATTCCATAAGAAAGTGTCAGGAATCCTTGAGAACGTGATCGCGACCGATGTGTGCATATACATCGATCGCCGTTCCGGTCCATTTTGTTCTATATTCATGGTCAGAAATATCGCGATCTTGAATCTCAATGATTCCAAGTTTACAGTAACCGAAGTTTCTAAAAATCCAGGCAAATATAGAGTAAGGGATTCTGATCTTATAGGTATCGACAAAAAATAGCAAAATATATGAATATTTTGTTTTTGGTTTTTATGGTTTTGATAGGCCAAAAGTGTGATTATGCGCATGCGTGAAACGCACATGAAAATTTTTGTTTTTTAGGATGTAACAATAGTGAGTTTGTTTGGGCTTGTTGGATGACCGTGGATATACATGTAAATATTGCGACACGGATGAGAAAGGAAAGCACGTGTATCGATCGTACGCCCCCGACGCGCGCGAGCATCGAAAAACATAGCGACTCGCGACCCCGCGAAACGCGGAGTGGTGGCGGTTCGCGGGGGCGCCGCGGCACTGCGGGGCGCACGGTGAGTTAGCTAGCGAGGGATCGCGAGCAGTTCAGTCGGGCTTCGTCAGCCGGCACGTGCGCACGTTTGACGAAGTTTACGAATACATTGCACCTTCACCTTTCGCGTATTCTCGCGTCGCGCGTTTACGTTTTTTCCCTTTCTTTTTCTCTCTTATCTCTTAGATCGACTCGAAGGGCACCATTGGAAAGTTTGCTTCAAGACTTTGAGTCGTTGCGACGCGCCTCGACGATTCGAAGATTAGTTTCGGTGCTTAACGTTATCTCGAAGACGAAGGTATTCTTCGTTTTTCACGCCGTCTTAATTGTTATTATAAAATTGAAAAAAAAGAACGAAACAATTTATTTTCGCGTTGCAATCTCGTTTTTTCATGAAAACAATCGATTGCCTCGTAGAATTCATTGTGCGGAACACATGTAACTTTATTTCCTTCTGTAATTTCATTTCCTCGAATTTCCGTTGAAACGAAAATCCTTTGTGGCTATAATTGTCTCAAAAACCGGAAGTTGCCTTTTCCTTATTCTTTTCTTTCGTCAAACCTCGTAAAAGCGTCAAATTTCCAGGGAGTCTCAAAAGCTCGTGTATACTTTATATCCGCATGCAAGATTCGATCGGTTTTCCGCATAGCTGCGCTTTGACCCGTCCCTTGTCATCGAACGACCCAAAACGCGTGTGTTTGTAAATATAGGCTGTAGAAAGGAATAGACGGAAAGTGAGAGGAGACAACGTTCCATCGACCAGTGCAGCGCGCGAATATCCTTTTACAAAGCTTAACGTTATCTAAGATGGCGGACAGGATATACCACCCCAACGCCGAGTTTGCGACGACTTCTCACTGCGGAAGTTTTGAGAAGTACAAACTAATGCACGAGAGGTAAGAGATTGAACGTTTCAACCAAAACGTTTTCACCCCCTCCCCCGACTCATGTCACCTGCAAAAGGAGAGACCGTTACGTAACGTTCGCTGGAATAGATTTTTACTTGAACGAAACTGGAAGTGCCCGGATATACGTCGCGATGAAATATAACCTAAAAAATGATAAGTAACATTCGCGGGAGAGAATTTCCAGTTGGACAAAACCAGAAGTGCCTTGTTATATGTCGCGATCAAACTTAACCTCTCCGATATGTACATTAACGTTCCCGGGGGTGGATTTTCAGTCGGACAAAACCGGAAGTATTATAAATTTTCGTATAAGCATAAATATATATATATATACACAACCGTGATCATCCGATGAGATTAGCAAAATAAAGAGCAAGTCTCATCGCGATCGCGGCAAACACGTTGAATCAACAATTAAGTGTACCATTGCGTCACGCTTTTACGCACGCAATTATCATATTAATTCAACATAAATCAATGTGTATATATATATATATATATACTCAAGCAAAAAAAAAACAATTCTATTTCTCGATGTTGGTACGAAGTGATGACACTTACAAAATTACATTCTTGCGCATACTCAAGATTACGCACTCTCACTAATCCCTGCTAGAATTAGCGAAACAAAAGGCGTCACGAGGAATCACGAATTTTTGCGAGAGCAACGTTCACGCAAAGTTTCGCGACTTGTATATAGTCCATTTCGCGGTATCATTCATATTCGCGGAGGCAACGAAAATAGAATTCAAGTATCGATCGTCGCCTATGCGGCCCGGTGAGAATCGTTTGGCGAGGATCCTCCGCCCCCCCCCCCACTCCTCAAACGTCGTCGCTTGCTGTAGCATTTTTGCAAAATCCTGTACTCGAATTGAAAATAAAGAGAAATTAAATAATTGAGGAAAGGAATAATTGAACAGTTGAAAAAAATAGCAAAAATTGAATAATTGAAAAAAACGAAAAATTGAATAATTGAAAAAATGAAAAATTGAATGATTGAAAAAAATGAAAAATTGAATAATTGAAAAAATAAAAATATTGAATAATTGAAAAAAAAAAAAACGAAAAATTGAATGGTTGATAATCTCGATACAAAGGAAGAACGAAAAAAAAGAAATCAAACAAAAACGTGCCTCGCGGAGTCTCCGCGCACAATTAATCGAGAGGAAGTGCACCTCTGCATTTTATGAGCCACGCGCTACGTGAATACTATAATAATAATAATCATAATAATCATAATAATCATGATGATAAGAATAATAAATACTATGATGTAAGGAGAAACAGCATTGCGACGACGCGCTTGCGTCGATTGATTTCCGGTTTGGCCAAAAATTGATAAATTTAAAAAAAAATCGCAAGTCTCGCTTCCAAAGAAATCTTTGTTTTTCTTTTTTATTCGGCGCGCTAACTAATTTGAATTATTATTATTTTGAACGGCGAAAACACCGTCGATTATTTATTTACACAATTGAAAAATACGTAATTAAGCGAAGTGTCGTAATTGTAATATTTGTATAATTGAACAATTTAAAAAAAAAAGAAAAAAATCGTAATTGAAAGTGAGAAAAAAATTGAATAATTGAATTTTGAAAAAGAATGGTAATTGAAAGCGAGAGAAAAATTGAATAATTGAATTTTGAAAAAGAATGGTAATTGAAAGCGAGA
>JAPYZI010000900.1:0-45371 GCA_030523105.1 Ophioninae sp. A BG-2022a
CGACTTTGAAATTCTGCCAAAAATCGAAAAATCATTGGAATCTAATAATTCAAGCGGCATTTTGAAGAGAAAATCATAACGAAGAGACGGAGCGCAAAGCGGAGCGCCAAATCCCAAAGGAAAAAAAGTTATCCATGATTCAGTGAAAAAACTTATTATCCCGAAAAATAAAAAAAAAATTTTGATTTTTAATATTTTTTTAATAGGTCCATTTCGATGTAACTTTATCCCCTGAACGCGAATATACCATTTATTTTCCCGAAAACCCAAAATTTCCATGAAAAAATTGTAAAAAGCATGTAAAATCACGATTTTTTTGCTTAAATAATGGCGCTGGATTGAAATTGATATCTCGTATAGTTTTCCCGGAAAGTACATACTACTTATATGTATGTGATACGAATCCACGCGTGCACAAAGGCACACGCGCCCTGCTCAGCGCTCGGCAATTGTCCCGGCACGATTCTTCGCCCGAAAAGTCGAGACATCGCGGCCGAATTCGCGTTCTGGACTCACCGTCGGAATTCGCGTGTTGGTTTTTCCTTCGTTTTCGGACATGTGGAGGCCAACATTGCCGCCCTCGTTCACGCACTCCACGACGTTGTCGTCGCCCTGTTGGAACACCGTTCAACCGTTACGTTCAAATTCCGAAAGAATCGATAATCGATTATCCACCGGACGGTCAATGATCAAATAGATCGTAACGCAATAATAATGGTATCATTTTTTAAATTGTTAATAATGAAAGATAATTATGCATTATTAAAATTGAGAGAAAAATTATGAAAATTGAAAGGAAAATCGTGAAACGATCAACGAATATTGAATATCGATGGGTTCGGCGGATGGGCAATAATGAATATTTCAAAAAACCTGTAAAACGGATAACCAATCGATAGCTTCGACGAATAATGGCGCACCGATGCGGTCGACGGGTGGCGAACGATCGTAATCGTCCTCAAACGTTGGAAAGTCAAATAATCGAAAAATTGGTGAAACAAAGAAATTGACAAACTCGCCATTTTGCTGTCTTTGGAGAGACCGACGGCGACCCACTTGCCCTTTTGGGTCACAAGCTCGAAAACGTATTCTTCGCCCCGCACGAGAACCGAGACGAAAGCGACGCAGTTCCTCGATTCGATGCAGCTTGAACTCGATCCGAAGCAATTTTTCGTCGTTCCGCAACCCTCGTAGAAAACAG
Source organism: Ophioninae sp. A BG-2022a (assembly GCA_030523105.1). Taxonomy (NCBI): domain Eukaryota; kingdom Metazoa; phylum Arthropoda; class Insecta; order Hymenoptera; family Ichneumonidae; species Ophioninae sp. A BG-2022a. Next base: position 1,202 of record JAPYZI010000900.1, read on the forward strand.
TGTCCTCGTTCGACGATGACTGCAAATTTTTACGTTACTCGCAACCATTAACGAGGCGTTGAAATATCTCTCCTTTTCCGCCTTATCTTTTTTCAAGAATCTTTTCTTTAAAAATAATCATCATTTTTTATTTATTAATGTTTCGTTATTAATTAATTAATTCATTTAACGAAAGCACGACGATAACGACGATGTTGCGTCGAAGAAAAAACGTTAGTGGAATAAGAAAAATGAATCACCAATGCCGGTTCCTCAACGTTTTGTCCTTGATTGAAGTAAGGCGGTGTCGTGGGATTATAAACGGTGGGTCCGCTGTTCCCGGGTACCGGAGTTGTTGACATCACTTCGATTGATCCACCGAAGACCGTTATTCTGGGCGACTCGACGCCGACCCAATACGTCTCGTAGTCCTGAAGAAAGGTCGAGCTGCGCGAACAATTTTTTTTCTTCGTTTAACAAAAATCATTCGTCAACTGAACGGCGATTCGTTCGAAGCGTACCGTTCGATCGAATTATCGAAATAATTGGCAATTTTTATGGCGCCGAAGGTTCGACGATTTTAGCGATAAGCTGAAAAATGCAATACTTGCTTGAAAATAATGGTGCCCTCGTAGTCGATCGGTGCTTCCCATTCGAACTCGAGGTTCTGTTTCTTCTGTGCATTCGAGTGAGTCACAGCGTTCTACGCGAGGCGAAACAAAAAACGCGAATTTGCCGGCTAATTATTCGCACTCGTGCAACGCTAGAGGTTCGCGCGCGAACGAAACGGAACAAACGGAAATGATTCTTTAAACTTCCGGTAATCGTGCAACTATGACGGAGAGGGCAAACTAACGCAGAGACGTCTTCCGTTCACTTCCGGTTTCAATTATCGCGAGAGAAGCGGCGGGTAAATTGCTCGGTAGGTACGTCGGGGTCACTGTTGTTTGCGAAATACAGGTTAGAATTCCCATTGGTACGAAATCGTAATTTTTACCGGAAGCGCAACGGGGCTAATTATTAGAGTATAATTACTAACGGACGGTACAATCTTTCCATGGGAGAAAGCAACGGTTCGCGTGCAACTTTTGCTCCGTCGGTAATCCGGGACGATGTTCCTCAATCGGCAATGAAGAGATTGAGACGAAACGTCCACGGGAGGTGGTGTTGGCGAAAGGATCTTCGAATCGTTTTCGAAACCACATTTGAATCGGTTTTTAAACGACGAACCGCCTTGTTTTTTATGTATCCGTTATCGATACGATTTCTTACCGAACGCGCGACGATTTTCCGTTTTACCGATTGAGAAATTTCGCTGCGGGGTACCGGTCGAGCATGTATCAAAAATAAAATGTATCACCGGTTGAAATAACTTTGAGATTAAGGAAAGACAACGATCACGCGACGCGCTATTCGTTATAAATGATAATTGCGAGTGTTTATTATCTTTAATACAATTTACCGGTAATCCCGGCGTGCACTCCAGGTGTTTCGTCCCGTTCGGTAAATCAGCGAACTCCCCGATATACTCGCCCGTCTCAAAATCCTGGGCGACGATCAGAAGGCCCTCGTAAGGTAAGCCCTGCGGGCTTCCAAGGGTCAGGCGAATTCGGCCCTGACCGGCCGCCGGTAACACCTGATACGGTGGATACGACGCCTGTAAGGATCCACCCGGATGTCGAGGCAACAGATCCGGGCATGCGCTCGCCGGTGCACCGCTCGGCAATCCATCCGCTGAATTAATTATCCACAGGGCCCAGCTTATCAGCAAAGCTAACCCCATCTTTTCCGGAGTCTGCCGGATTACCTGTAATCGTACCGATCACCGATCAGCTTTTTACTCGGCGAGGTCGCTGTTGGACGTAGCTTCGCGGCAAAGTCGCGACTCCGCGGGTAACGATGCTCGACGGTGGTTTACGTTTGATCGGTCCGAACGAGAATTTACCGGAAGTCGACCATCCCGATTCCGATTCACGAACCGCCAGCGGTCTTTTTATTAAATTTCTTGAGTCATTGGAAAAACGAACCTTCTTATCGCGCGGGAGCCGTGATAGAAATTATTATGGACAATTTATGCGCGAACGCTGCGCGCGCATGCATTTTTTTGGAACATAGAATTAGCGCCACGAGTGCCAAAAGAGAAAACTAAAAACAACGGATATTTCGCGAACGTAAAATACGGCTCATCGACGTTCGTCGGAGCATCCTCGACGACGACGACGACGACGACTCTCGTAACTTTGTCTCACTCGGAGAGACATCCGAACGCATCGAAAACGCTTCAACCTCTTTATCGTCCCACGATCGATGGCGTCCGAGTTTCTATTGTCGCAACGCGTTCCAAGCACGGGAAAATATTTCCAGCAAGCTTGCCACAGCAAGATCGAGAATACGTTACGGGCGTACGAGACGCATCGACTGCTCAACGGCTGCCGCCACTCCCAATTTTTTTTCACTCGCGACGCCCGCGAAACAACGTTTCCAAGAGAACGAACGTATCGTTGTTCGTCGTACGTCCGACGCGTCCAAAATAATCACGCGTGGCGGAAAAAAAAATGGCATTGACTCGCGAGTCGTTCAACGGGCGCGCGAGATCGTAGAAGGGATAACGCCTGCCTGGAACAATGCGTGGAACCTTTCCATTCTCGAGAGAGAAAAAAACTAATTACGAAATCGGCAAAACTACGTAACAAACGCGTCGGGATGAAAGTTCGATTTATACACAACAGCTATCCACGGTGCAGTTCTCCAACACGATGATTCGCGACTCGTTTCAATCGTTTCGAGTCGACGAAACGCTCAGAGGGATCCGTCGAACGGCGATGCGGCGTCTGGTGGCGGAAAATCGAACCACGCTTGGGGCAATACCTTCGATAGACAATAAACGTATCTGCGCGATAAAAGAATTTAATTTTAATTGGAAACACAAATAGTCCGGAAAGTAGAATTTCCGAAGGATTCGGCGGGTAAGAACAATCGAAAACGTTTCAAATAAAGAGGAGTTCGAGCACTGTTCGTCAATGGGGCGTCAATAGCGGTTATTCGATGTTCGCGCTTGGCGCGTTTGCGGTTAAATTTTGATTTTCGGAGGATCGTGATCGCGGTATCGGAGATTATCGAATCCCGAAGCGATCGATCGGTAACGAAACCAGAAACGATTTCGCGGTAAGCGCGTACGGAAACGCTCGTTATTTCGAGAGAAATCGAACCGCGAGCCCGACACGCGCGCTCTACTTTCGTCTCTCTCGCACTCGCTCCACTTCTCGCGTTGTTCCTCGCGCACGATCGCGGTAATCGAGTTTTCTCGCGGGCGTTTGGGTTTCCGAGGGAACAAGGACTACCGGGCGCTTCGTCGATCGTTAGTCCCGCGCGGCCGCTTTAAAAAATCGACAACGCCCTCGAATCGAAATCGAATCTCAAGAATGGAGCTTTCCCCGTGCACAGCCCGTACGCGTCTTTTTTCTTTTTTCGTAGTCTCGGAACGGCTGCGCAAGGCCGCGTAACGAGTGACTCAACGAATCGAACGATCTTTGCGCAAGTGCGAGCTGTCTCTTTTGACGCGACTGTAGGTACGCGCGCGCTCGTGCGTCGACGGTCTCGCGAACCGCGGGTACAAAATAAAATTCACGCTCCTTTTCGACCTTCCACGTTGGTATTCCAGCTATGGAGGTCATTATTGACCTCGTCGCTTCGCGCGGAGCCTTGGAAATAAAATAACGCGCGTCGTACCGCTGCCGGTCGCGTTCCGCGGTCGCGCGGCGCCACTCTTTCTCTGTTATTCGCGTTTGTTCAGCCGTGTCGATCTTTCAATCGTGAGCGAACGCTTCGATCTTTTAAAAATGAAATCTCGCGTTTGCGACCGAACGAACCCCGGCGAACCCAAACGAACGCTGCTGTTTTTTAATAAATGAAATCTCCCGTTTGGATCCTCGCCTGCGAGAACACTAATATTTTTTTAAAAACAGTTTTGCGTTTAAGCGCGTATAACGCGTGAAAGCGAAACGGAGAGACGCAACGTTTACGTAGAAACGATGGTAAACCGAAGGATTCGGGTTCAGAGCTGATAATTTACGGAACAGTAGTACGCGTCTTCAAAGCCAATCTTCACTTTCGCTACCGACGCGACGTTATTTCTTTGTACATTCGTCCGTGTAGCTCCGCGATGTATTTGTTTGTTCGATTAGATTAGATATTACGTTAGATGACGTTTAAAATGATAATTACAGTTCAGAAATAGACGTTCGATTAGATTAGACGGATCAAGTCGATCGGACGATCTTCAGACTTTATTTGTGTCATCGATGCCGATTCGGAGGGTTCGTCGCGATCTCCCGAACAACGAAATCTTCAAGAATACGTTTTTCTTCGAAACGCTATTTCAGAAGTGTCGAAAATGTTCTCTATTAAATTTCAGAAGCTCCACCCTTATTCTTCTGGATTTAGATATAGACGCTCCGGATATGACGAGCGTTATTTCCCTTGCGAATAATGATTACCCGTAATGGGGCTAATCAGGAATTGCAATCAGTAATAACGAATAAATATTAACGCGGAGGTATCACTTCGGTTAATTTTTATATAATTATTGTACAATTATTGCCAATCGTTGTTATATAATTATTATATAATAATAATAATAATAATTGTTCAGGGTTAATTGATCGATGAGCGGAAACTGAACAGGCACGCGCGAGTAATGAAAAACGCGTACTAGCGCGTAAACGAAATTTAGACGCGGGGATTCCCCGTCGCATCGCCGATGACCTCAGCGCTGGAATCGCCTCGTAAGCGCCGCTAATATTCGCGACGCACGCGCGCAACAGTGCTCCGTAACGATGTCCGTAACGATGTCCGCGCCGAGCAAAAAAGTACACCGCGCGCGCACCGTACGTACGAAACGGTGCCTCGTCGTTGTTGCATCCGTCCGTGGTTAGGACGAATCACGGCAACCGCGCTCCGATCACGCCGAAACGTACGAAATCGCGAACTACTCGTTAAACGCGGCGAAACGGTCAAACTTCCGTACGATCGGAATAAACGAAACGGACACTCACCAGCGTTGACGAAACAGCGGTTGACGCACGGACGTGGAACGATGCACTTGTCCCGACGCGTGACACGAGCCACCGATGTTTTTTAAAACGCGGCGATGAAGAGTGCGCGCGCGATCCAAGATCTCCCTCGTCGATTCAACCGTGCTCGCGATAGCTTCGGGTCGGAGGTGGGGGCTGGACGAAAAAACGCCGACACGCGCTCCAATCCCACGCGGTCAAGCACCGCCAAGTTTGCGCCCAAGATCGCTTCGGTGCAAACTTTTGAATTTCCTGGATGAAAATTTCCAAGGTGAGAAATTCCCGGGTGAGAAATTCTCCGGTCGAAAGTTCCGTAAACGGAACGTAAATTCCTCGGACGAAAGTTCTCCGGGTGATCAACTTCGCGGGTGAAAAATTCCCTGTGTTAACATTTTACCCACTAGGCGAAAGTTTCCCAGGCGATACGAGAGCAGAGATTGGACGATTTCGGGAGCGCTGACGGACCGGTCGCCGAAGTTGGAGAGGCGGAGGGGGCGGAGGAGGGGCTGATTCAACGAAAGGCGAGGAAAACGGCGAGGGTTCGAAAAGTTCTATTTATTTCAGGACGACGCAACGGGGCCGATCGATTTTTTTACGCGTTTGATTATTTACGTATCCATTTGCGTCCGCGTGTAGGACGAGTCTCTTCGCAACACTCGACACCGGGGCACACCGTACAAACACACGCGCGCGGATCGAAAAAAAAGGTACGTCGAACACCGCGCCTTGACGGAGGAAGACTGCGCGCCGACCGGGAAAACGCCAAAGACGAACCTCGCCGAAAGCCTCTTGCTCCCTCGCGCTCGCGTTGTTTCGCGTGTGCGCGTGCAACACCGTCCGACGCGTTCGTGTCAATGATACGCGAGGGGCCTTTCTCTCGATCCCACTTGGCGGACGGACCCGTACGCTACGGGTGACTTCGGCTCTGGCTTCCTATTGCGTATTCAAACGCGGCTTCTTCTACTTCCCCCTCCCTTCGCGAACTCCCGCGCCGGCGTTCTCGCCGTTCCACCGGAAGCCCGTCGAGGCCCCGTAGCCGCGAGGCCCTCGCGCGCGTCCCCTCCGTTGCGCGATGCGCGGCCGCGATTCGCGCTTTGAACGGTTGCCGCGGTTTCGGCGCGGCAGCACCCGCGCGGCCCACGGCCGCCCTAAATTGCCGCCCCGAAACGTTCGCGCTCGCGAAACGATCGTACGGTTAATTGTGGAACCGACTCTTTTTTTTTTGTTGGCAAAATTACGAAACCGAATTTTCGGCTTGACGCTTCTTTCGAAATCCGTTCGAACGGTGTCGGTTAAACGTTTCGCGAAGAACGAACGTTTCCCGGTAACCCCTTTACTGTGATTCGCGTATGGGCGGAAAAAAGTGCGATTCGTCCGTCATGTCGTAAAGTATGGTTTTCCGAGATCGCTAAGGGCGAATATGAATTTACTAAGTGATAATACTGAAAGCAGAAAAATCCCTTCACGATGGAGCCGTAAAATTAGGCTTACAAATTTTGCTTTTATCTTCCCCGGAAAGGTGCGAACTCTCCCTGTGAGATTACCGCAATTTTCGGCCGCTTCCTACGGTCTGTACGCGTACGTACGAAAAATAGCGGGCTACAAGCGCCGCAGCAGCGGGGAGAGAATTTTTTCGTCTCTTGTAAATGTGTCGAGTAACGGAAGTGGACGACGAAGGACAGGGGCGGATCGGGGGGACCTAAGAATCCGTAGCTCGGCCCTGCGGGGCTGCCACGGTTCGCGCACCGTTCGGGACAGCGTCGATCGTCGTTCCGTGCCAAGGCGAGAGACTCGGTGGACGCGCGTGTTTGTGGCGCTGGAGTCGCGGAGTAGCCGCAGGCCATCGGCCCCGAAGCGCGCGCGCACACACGCAACACCGATGTTTCTCCCGTTTCCGTCGCACCTTTCTCCGCAATTTTGATTCATAACCTTTGAATCCTTGAGAGACTCTCACGGGATATCGCAATTGTTACGTCCGACAAACGACGACGTATTATTGTGCAACGACACAAAGCCAACCTCGTATTATTCGGAAACATTTTTTATGCGTAAATTTGACGCGAGTCGTACGCTCGTGTAGCGGAATTTCATTCACGATGTACCGTAGCGACGGCAGGATGGGAAGAACGAGGAGGAATAATCGCGCAACGTTTATAAGAATACAACTAGCGCTACGGGTGGCAGATGCGGATACCAAAATTCGAACATTTCGCATAGCACGAATACCGGAATGGCCAGTTTCCTCGCTTTTGACGAAACTGTTACGGCATCTGTAGTTTGTTGGGTAAAACGTTTTATCGCGTGGGTATCGTGCGTCGGTGACGCAGAGGCCAGCTTGATCGGTAATGGATTCACCAGATCTCTTACGAATCGATCCTCTTTCCAAGCGAAAGGTAAGCTCGATAGCGGCAACAACAAGTCTTCGTGGAGTTTCGCGTACTTCGAATAACTATGTTGATGGCCGTCGTACGAATTTTGACCTTGGTGGTTGTCAAGGTTAGAGCAATAGAGCAATTTTATCAGTTTTTCTTAAAAGAACTTTGTCCTTTTTCCTGTACGCTCAAATTTTGCTAAAGTTTACGAATTTTGCACAAACGGAGCTTTCGTCACTCGTTGCGCTATCCGCCTGCAGATGGCGTAACCCATCGCAGCCGGCTATACGACAGGACTCGGTTGCAGCCACGCCGCTCAAGGGTTTTGCCGAATTCGACGATTATATCGCGACGCAGTGTCGAGTGGTTGCTGGAACAACAGAGTCAGGATCATCTCCGGTGTCTTGCATTCGCGAGAAGAATTTCTTCGGATCGAGAGGTTAGAAAATTGCATTCGTTTGCTTTTCGTTCATTGATCGTCAAAGATTCAATCGTCTCCAAATTTCGTTTTTTTACGACATTGGCAAGTTCACTCGCGAATTGCCTCATCCAAGGCAATTTGCGAGCGAATTTTTTCACGGCGTCATGCGTTACTGATGAATCATGGGAATTTCTTAACGCGTTTCCCGGTCGCATCGGGCGAACGTACGAACCAAACGCAACGCGAACCAACAGTGATGCAAGTGCCGAGGCTGCGATGCCGGCCGGGTGGGGGAGGGGGGGGGGGGGGGCGAACTCAGCGGTTCAGCGGAGTGCATGCGCGTAACTCCTCTCCACTCGAGACATCGAGGATCGCCGCCAATTTCCTCGGAGATTTCTCGGAAAAAGGATCCGGAGGAAGAGAGCGCGGATAGCGTTTTCGCGTACGCGGGAAGAACTCGACCGAACGTAAAGCGCGTCGATTGCCGATCTCGTTTGTTTCGATGAATTAGAAGGAAAAAATACGCGCGCGTAGTGCCAAACGTCGGGAAACCCTCCGTCGGATTCTTGTATACTTTGGGTACGAGGAAACGTTTCGAACGATTTTACGGGGGATTTCGTACGCGAGGAACTATTTTTTGATTCAAGAAAATCGATCTCATCGTCTTACGATAAAGCTATTCTTTCGAAAGTTATTCAAAGCAACGGTCGAATTAATCTTCAATTACAACGATGTTCATTTTTGCGAGGAAAGTATCGGACTCGTCGCGTTACGCCACAGGACATTTTTAGTAGATCATTTCTGCATCTACAAAAAAGACAGCTCAATAAAGTCAATTTTGTGATTTGTTGTGACTTTACGTTTGAACTATATTTAAGGGCAAGAGTAGATTTGATTTTTGGAATCGAAAATAATGTTCAGTCTCGTCGACGAACCGCTGGTGCAACGAAGATGCGTGACAAATTTCAGGAATCCGAGTTTCCGAGTTATCGCTCCGGTTATCAAAGTTTTCGAGTAATCACTTTCACGTCGACGAGTCATAAAATCTAAAAACAGCGAGACGAGACACGGCTCGACTTCGGAGCCTACAAATATCGCTAATTAGCCGACATATTTTACCAGGCGTTTTATTTCACTTCGCTGCAACTTTTAAACATTATGGATTTTAAAAAATGACGATTCTTTGGAAACGTAACGAAATACCCGTTATGGTGAAACGCGCTATCGTTCGAGGTACGAATAAATAATCGAAAAAGCTCACGGGCGGGTCGAACGGTGCGCGCGAATTTTTCGAGCGAGTCTTACCGCGATTGAGCGTGTTCTCTTTCTCTCGGTTCGATACGTTTTTCATCAGCGAGCGATCGTCAATTTCACCGGGCTTTCGGGCATTCGTGAAATACCGCGAACGGTCACCGATATGTCGTTATTCGCGTGTTGCGTTCGAAGGGTAAGTAAAACCGAGACTGAACGATGCTTTTTCTTTTTTCCCTCCTTCTTAGCTGTCGATTTGCGTTCGAAAATTGCATTTCTTATCTGTTAACCGCAAGGAAGAAAAATTGTCCAGTTGTCCGATAAACTTCGCGTTTTACCTTTTTGCCAGGCGTTCGCGACAGCGAACGCGTTTCAACGCTTTTGTATTTCTATTTAAAACAAACCCAAGCAAACAACACCGGTCTTTCCCGATACACGAATAATGAAGAAACAAAAAGCTTGACAGAGGTCGTTCCAGAGGTGCCTCGAATCAGCCAGAGGTTAAAAATTTGGTGGTTGCCGAAGTTACGATACGTCCGCGATTCGTATTTTTTATTTTCACGCTTTTAACCAAAAACGTACAATTGCAAAATCAACACCCCAGCCTGAATATCCGATCGATGTTTTTGGCGATGAACCGGAAGCTCCTTCGGGAAACAATAATATCGTTGTAACTCGGTGAGCACTCGGTTTCGCGCTCGTCGGACGAGCACGGAAGTTCAAAGCCACTATTGTCCAAGATATTTTTGTTTGAGTTTGTTGTTGCTTTTTTTCAACATTCTTCGGATATTTTTGTTTCAACATCCGTGGTTTCGAAGATGCGTTTGCCGTTGATCGGCGCGCCTGCCAAAATCGTTACGTCCGTTTTGTTGAATTTTTTAAACCTTGATAAGTCGATGAATCATTGAATCGAATAATTTATTATTTCCCCTGGAAAACTTGACTGGAAAGGTATCGCGGTTTTACACGAACCACCCCCGTGCCCAAATAACGGCCGTAATCGGTGAATCGGTCGGACACCTCGATCACGAGTCGTCCGTGTACTCGCGTACGCGCGTGTACACGACGGAGGGTGGGGGGCTACGCGCGGAAGCACGCGTATTCTAGTACGCGACGCGGTTCCCCCGTTGTTCCGTCCTCCGCGTGCACGACCCAATTCCCGATCCGTGGCTTTTACGCGTAGCGCTCGTAGCGGCGAAAACCCGAAACGCCCTCCGTCTATTCATATTTATTTATATTTGTACATATTCGTTAATAACCCTTTACAAACGAACCACGATTCATCGTCGTTGTATCGTTCCGTTTCACGATCCGCCGTTACTAAAAATCTATTGCCCCTGGAAGAAGAGATCTTTCGAAAACGTTCCGCCGGACGTTTATTTTTTTCGCTACGCGGACGAACCATCTTTTATCATCGATGCATGAAAATAGAGCGTAGGATAATCAACGGCTAGAAGCAAGAGAAAAGAAAACTAAAAGATTTCGTTGGTAGAAAAGCGAAGTTTTCATTCGAGAAGAAAAATGATGAAAAAAATTAAAGAAAAATTCCGGATTTCAGGAATTCTCAAACATTAAGTTCTGTACTTTTCGAATGATTTTTTATCTTTTTCGTTTAATCTTTTCAGTTTTTCTTACGATCGGATATCGGGTCGAGAAGCAGTACCGTTTCGGTTCCGTCGAACCGCCGGGAATCTCGTCGCTTCGGTTATTAATTCTCCGCGGGCGGATAACGATCAGCTCGGACGCGAGCCCCTATATCTATATCCTATAATTAGAACGCAGGGATTACGTCGGACGCGCCATAATCGCGCGTCCCCTTCCGATCGAGTGGCAAAAAGTCGATAAATTCCACTCTTTAGCCCCAGCGTCGACCTCCCGGCCTCCTTTCTTCGTAGCCATCTGCTCGTGACGCCGGCCTCGTATCCGTGTTTTCCGTTAATTAGCACCCCGATTTCACGCTCGGTGAGTCATCAAAGGAGCGCTTCGGAACCCCGTCGCTACGACCGTAACCCCGCAGTTTTGAAAATTCCGTTTTTCCGTTTAGCAGCCGTTTCGTTGGCCTCGATACTCCTCGACAGCCCCGATTCGCGAACTTTCATTCGTCAAGCGCGAACGCGTACAGATTTTTATTTTTCGAATAATCTTTTAACGGACGTCGTCGAAAAATGTGAATTTTTTTAATTCGCCCGGACGGATCAATCGCGTCCGTCCGCGATCGCGCCGCAGTCCGCGCGAGGATTCAAAAAGTCTCTCAGTCGGTGATACTTCGGAGCGATCGCGGACGGTGGATCGTTGTAATAGAGGGCTTCGCAGGCGCGGCAATAGTGGACGGATCTCGAGCCGAAATATCCGTGCTCGTTGATTACCGCGTAAGCGGAGCGCCATCGATGATAACGCTCGTAGAGGCGGTCGTCCTCGTCGAGACGAAGAATGTACTCGGCGAGTGAGTTCGGGGAAGCGAAATCATCGACGCGAAGGTACGACTCGGGCGGAAGCAAACGGAGGCAATCGGCCCGCGGCGGCCCCATTATTATCGGCACCGATCTCTTCTCGTACGCGTTCCAAAACAATTTTTCCGTCATGTACTCGCGACAGTTGCAATTCTCAAAGGCCAAGTAAAACTTGTAATTCGCGAGAAGCGGACAGTCCCGACGAAAGTGACCCGGACAAGCCGTCGCGTTCCCGTTCAAGCACTTCCCGTAAACGTCCATTTTATCGCCCAACAGAAGCTTCAACTCTTTCGCGTATTTCCAACGTTCGTTGTTCGTCGAACCGCAGTGACTGCCCATTATGGCGACCAGGTTCCTCTTCTTCCTCCCGTACCCGTGTTCCGCCTCCGTTTTCGATCGGACTTTTCTCAAAACCGTTCTCCCGTAAGGCACCGGAATATCGCTGTCCCACTTGTACGTCATCGACCAATCGAACGTGTCGTCGTACTGGGACGTGTCTCGGTTCTTCTCCGGATACATAAAGGTGTGAAGAGGCGATTCGTCCGTCAGGAATATCCATATCTGACCGATCTTTCCTCTCCTCGCCGGTATGTCGCGTCTTTCCTTCGTTTTGTGCATGTGGAAGATGACTGCGTCGGCGGTTGCGAGATCGCCGTCCAGATACGACAGGTCGCAGGCCACGGAACAGCCTCTCCACGGTGAAAACGAGCCGCTGTGACGCAAAGTTTTTTTTTTTTCAGACCCGAACGAACCCCGAGAGAGTCTCGGACCGTCGAAAGCTCGCCGAACGCCGTTAAAAAACCGCCGGCAGCTCGATGATCGAGTGGCTCCCGTTACGCGTGTGGCAATTTATAGGCTCTCCTTTCCCGCAAAGTCGGATGACGCGAGCGATAATGGTTTTTTTTGTAAAAGCTCATCCGCGGCGAAACGCTCAACGAGGCAACCGCGATCGCCGCGGCTATCGAACGATAGTCGAACGTCTCGACGCGTTTGCCTCGCTGTAATCTTATCGGGGTCTCCGACGAGTCTATCGGAGTTTCGAGTCAGGAGAGGATGAAAAATTGTACGCTCACCTTGCATTCGTATCGTAGTTGAGTACGTGACGATGATGCAGAAATTCTCCGTGCTTCCACACGAGAATTTTGAAACGTTTTCCCGGTTCCGGTAGCCTTTTCGGTCGCGGTGGTTCCGTTCCTTCGGGGGCGCGCAGCCATTTCCCCAATATCGATAATTCACTCGTGTTCGTCGGTCCCCCGGTGTACGGGAACGGCGAGCGTTGCGTTTCGACCGTCGATCCTTCGTCGGCGAACGACTCGCGGAGCGCCGAAAAATACGAGGAATTCGTCGGGTCGTCGACGAAACGAAGGTACGAGTGATTCCGATACTCGTGGAACAGAAACAACCAAACAACCGTAACACAGCCGATCAGCGCCATCGACGTTCTACGGAGCCGCATTTTTGTTAAACGGTATCGAGCGGACATCGACTCGGCCGCGCTGCGTTCGGCGCGACCGTACGATAACGAGAGTCCGAGATTTCGAGCGGGTAGACGTTACCGGTAGGCGGGAGCGCCGATAACCGCTCGTCACCCCGCGAAACGTGGAAGAGAGCTATTGGCTGCGAGATAAAAACGACGCGTCGTTTTTATTTCCCGTTTTCTTAACATTTTCGCGTTTTTGTTTTTGCGCGAGCACGTTCGAGACTCGCGTACGTCCGCGCGCGTCGTTTTCCGCGGACGAGTATTTTTCCTTCGGTTCGATCGGCTCGAAATTAGTTCGCGACGAATCCGAGCTCGGAACGAAAAAATTCTATCGGTACGGAGCGCGTCGTCGTCGTCGAGGACCTCCTCGCTACTAACGGCGACGCGATCGTTTGACCTCAGGGTCAGCGGCTGCACGAGTCGCGTTCCCAAGGATTCGCGATGGAGCCACCGGAAATATCGTGGGAGAATACTCTCGGGGCGCCCGGGGGCGTACCCTTCGACGACGACACGAGACAACTGTTGAAGGAATGCTTGGACGCGAGGATACCCGAGCCCGCGACGCTTCCTCGGCTGATCGAGCGGAGCGGCGCTTTCCCCGTGCCGTTTCCGGTCAACTCGAGTCGCTGCGCGGTTCTCCGGGATCGCGGCGTTCCCCGCGAGACCCTTGAGGTTTGTTCCTCCTCGTTCTTTGCATTTTCCACGGATCGCTGCTTTTCCGATCCTCCGTTCGCTATCCCGCGTTCGAGATTTCGCGCTTTCCGTTCCGAATTATAGATCTTAGATTCTACGTTTTGTCGTTCGTACTCGATTGAAGTTTACGCGCTTGCGAAAAAGACACGAATCGACCGGATCGTCGTTTATTCGCCGAATACGTTTCGGTTACGAATCGATAAACCCGGCAAAGTTATAAAAAAACAATCGGACGATTACGGTCGGATCGAAGTACACGCGTCGTTCTTCTTCTTTTCGTTGGATCTTAATTTCACAACGGGAAAACAGTTCAACGCGAATTCAGCGTATCCGTTGATACACGAGGCGATGCTGCCGCTGATAGCCGCGTGGCTCAAGTACAAGCGTCGACACGGCAGTGCGGTCGAAACGGCGCTCTACGCGAGCATGGGTCTCGTCTCTTTCGTCCAGCGACTTCTCGAGAAAAGAGCCGTCTACTTTTACGATTCGACCGACAAATACAAGCTGATGGATGGTTCGACGGGACGGGAGGGATGGGAGGCCGTTGGTACGGACAGCGAGAAGGAGCCTTTGGTCAGTTGACGATCCTCGGTTGAACTCAACGTTAGCGCTACGATCGCTCCGACTCGAGAGGTAACCTCGGCCTCCGGTCGAACCGAAATTTTCCGGAGACCCTCGCTTCGACGTTCCAAGTCCCGAGGTTCGCGCCCCGGTGGGCGCCGAGCCCCACCGCGGGCCCCCGGCGTTCCTTTCGGACGAGGCTACCTCTCGACGAAACGAGAACTTTTCGTGATAATTGTGCATCGATCTCAGGTTTTGGCGAAATGCTTGTCCTACGACGAGATCAAGCTTTCAGCGATGATCGTCGTGTCGTCGCACACGGAATTCATCAACGACGGAGCTCGCGAGAACAGAGGCGCGGCGACCACCGATCTCGCGTCGATTCAGCCCAGGGGCGTCGTCATGGGGGTCGTTGGATCGCGGTGAAGATCAGGGGGGGGGGGGGGGGGGGGGGGGGGGGGGGCGGCGAGCGCTCGCTATCGCAGGACGAGTGGCTAATCGAATCGAGAATATACTTTCGCCGTGGGCAAACGAGAAATCGAGGGAGGGACGGAGGAAGGGGGCGAGAGCTCTCGAGCTTCGGAAGTTTGAGCGGAGAGCGGCGCGCTCCGCCGCGATTTTCCAACTCGGTAACGATTCGAAGCCTCGGGGGCGAATCGTCCCGGCTGTCGATTCCCCCCGCGGTCCATCCTTCGCGAGAACCCTGCAAAACTGCACCCTCGATCTTCCAACGACGCAACGACGTAATCGTATCCCTCTCGCGACAGGTCGGAGTCTTCTTCGAGGGCGCCGATCGCCCGACGTCGCGATTCGTTCTCTCGCGGAGTCGACGCTTCGAAATCGAACGAAAAATATTTCGAGAGGAGAGCGCCGATGAATCTTTCGGCAAAGGCCCGCTTCGCGTCCGTATCGTCGCAACGTTGAAGCAACGACGGAAGGATCGAGCGAGGGACGCCGCGATCCCGCGACTCCCGTTCGCTCCCGGGAGACCGACGAAACGCGCCGCGGCTTTCGAACGGTCTCTCCGGAACGGTCCCTCCTTCCTTCGTCGCCTCGTCTCTCGGCGCGTCGGCCGACGTCGGATTCCGAACGGTTCGCGGTTAACGCGCGGGATCGTTCCTGAATAATTAACGATCGTGGGTCGCGTCGATAAAAGTATTCCACCGCGCGAGCGGTCCGTCGCGAGAGCGAGCGCGCGGCCCTCCGCGGGCTTTCGCCGCGTCCCTCGCTCGAGGTTCGTCGCTAATGGCGAATTCCGGTCGGTCTCGCGCGAGCCGACCGCTTCGAGTGCGGTTCACCGACGTTCGGCCCGTTCCACCCCTCCGAAGAGCCCCTCGAACGCGGAGCCTTCGCGCGATCGGCCTTTTTCCGATGCGCCGCGCTCACCGTCCGCGAGAAGCCGCGTCACGGGACTCCCGCGGTACGGGAGCTTTTCGGGGTGTCGAGGTATCGAGGCATCGAGGTATCGAAAGCGTATTCGTCGGTAAGCGCGGAATCGCGGCGAACCGGAGAGGAAAAACGGTGAAAAAGCGAGCGGAGACGGGACTCGGGAGGGCGGCCCGGGTGAAAAAAAGCAGCGGGAAAAACGAAGCCGCCGCTCCGGGTGCTTCGGCCCGAGAGCCACTCGGCCCCGCTTCCCGGTGGGATTTCATTTAAACGCAGATGAAGCCGAGGCGCGCGAGAGCCACCTCGGCGTCACACTCGACTCTGATATCGATGGATATCGTTGGCCCGTTGGTAACGTCGGCCCCGGGCGACCTCGACGTCGTCAACGATATCGGGCGATTCGCCCCGCTCGTCCCCGCGGCTCTTCCTCGCGCCGACGGACCGGCGTCGTCCGGCGATTCCGAGCTCGAACGCCCGGCCGGAGGAGCCGCGATCACCGCGGGCGCCTCGGTCCCGCCGAATCGCGCGCGAGGACGGCGGAGGGCTGCCGGCCCGAACTCCGGTTCGGCCGATCCCGATTCGTTAGTTTTCCCTTGGAAATCGTACCGACGAGCACGAGCGGAACCAGACGGGTGCGCCGGGGTACGCGGGAGGACAAGGTCCGCGCACGGGCGTACGCGCGGCCGAGCATCGGCCCGAGCGCGTCCTCGGAGCCCGAGGACGAGCCCCGTCCCCTCGCGTAACGAATAAAAAATGGGAAATAAGAGAGACGAATCGAGGAACATCGGGCTCGGGTGACGGGAGACGTCGACGGAACGCGCGGAGCGAGAATAAAAAGGCCGGAGGCCAGGGGGAGGCTGATCGTTTCGTACAAAGGAAGCCGGAGGAATCCGGTTAGCGTTGGAAATCTCGACGAGCGAACCCCGTTCGGTCGATCGCCGACCGGTCGAGCGGCGCTCGCGCGCTCGTCGCCGGACAATACGGACAATCAGGCTCGTTCGCGGTAGGTCGGGCGACCGATTCGACGGATTCGGTGGGTGAGATCGGGGCGCGACTCCCCGGCGGCGCGCGTCCAAACGAGGAGAGGAGAAACCACTCGCGCGACGACGCCGGCGGGACGGATCGGGGGGACGGATCGGGGGGACGGATCGAGAGAGGGTCGAGAAGACGTGATCCGAAGACCGGAGAAGCTGCGACAATTTTCGTCCTTCTCGGCGTTGGGTCGCGCGGCGATGCCGCCTCGATGAAAATCACTCGACCGTGAGAGGTCGCTCGGCTATCCGCGTCGCGCACCCGCATCGGCCGTCCGTGCCTGGATTTACCAACGTCGATCGACCGTTCACCCTTGTCGCCGAGGCTCGATTTTCGCTCCTGTCAATTTCGCGATGATCAATATCGTTCGTTCGGTTCGATTCTGGTCGACGGTCGGGCGACGGTTTCGTCCGCTCGGTTCCCTTCTTCGAGACTCGCGCCTCCGATCGATCGGTCGACTCGAGACGAGGCCGACGACTCGCCCCGGTCCTCTTTCTCGCGGGGCGCTCGGCCGCGGCGTTGCCGGCGGAAGAAACGCCGTTGGCGATTGTTTTCGCCGCGCGCGAGCCGAGCGCTCGGAAGCGTCGGACGCGGGGGCGCGCGCGTGCCTCCGGCTCGCGTTAAATATTACGCGTCGCGTATCCGGAGCTCGTTCCGCGTACGTGTCGCGCGAGTAGCCGAGCCCGGCTCGCTCGAGCCCGACGTACTCGCGTACTCGGGTGTACTTGGACCGACGGTGGGAGATACGGCGCGGGGGAAACGCGCGCGGCCACTGGCCCGCATAATTTTATTTATCACCCCTGAATATTCATACGCGCGGATAGGATTTTTCCGTCGCGCTTGCCAACCGAGGCTCTCTCGCCTCTTCCCCCGCCATCGCGGAACACCTGTCCGAACGTCGCGGCCGAATCGGTGCTCTCCTTCCCTTCCGAATCTTCGTCGGCGTTATTCTCGTCTCGTGTTTTCGACGACGCTTCGTCGCGCAAATTTTTCTTTCCTGCTTTTCGTCGCTACTTTTCGCGCGACGCTTTCGCCCTTGCTATTCGTTAAAAAGAAGAAACGTCTCCCGAACGGTCCTTCAAGATTCGCCATCGTTCGAACAGAAACGCGCAAACGTGAAAGGAAGAGAGTCAAGGGTGCGGCGATACCTACGCGTTTGGACAAATATAATCCGGGTGGCTCGCGAACGGCCAACGGAGGGTCAGGCTCGAGGCGCGGTAAGGCGGAGGAGTCGAGGGTGCGAGGGACGTTTCCCCGCAATTACGCGAAACTACCACGCTCGAGGTGGTTCGTGGAGCGAAACTCGTCGTCGTCGTCGTCGTCGTCGTCGTCGGCCGAACCTCCTCTCAGCCTACGCGCGGACCCTCGCGATTTCGCCTCGGTAGTCGCCTCGGTAAACTTTGCCCCTGCGTCAATCGTGACCACGAACGAACCGGCGAAACGAGGCGAGAGACGTCGCGCGGGGCGCGTTCGGAGACAGGCGAGAACAATCGTCGAATCAGCGAGGGAGCGGGGGATCGGAGCGATACTCGGTACGGCGGAGAGTCCGCTCGGGACGAAGAAGAGAGGCGTCTCCCTTGAAACATTTTTCGAGGAGGCGAACGCGCGGAGCGAAGGGGGCGCGGGCTCGGTTTTTCAAATCCGATCGTGCCCCTTGATAATTGGATCGAGGAATCGGGTTCAACCGAGGTCAAAGAGAACAGCCGATGGATTCCGTGCGCGAGAGGTCTCGCGAGCCGAGGCGCGTCGCGTCGTCGACTCGAGTCTGATTACCAAAGACGCGGCTGTGTTACGGCGCTGCCGAGAGCTTCGCGAAAGACTCCGCGTACGCGCGATCGGGTTTATCGACCTCTTCGGGTAACGAACCCCTTTCCCGAGTCTCAACCCCCTCTCGATTCCTCGCCGACAGCGCGAACCGCCGCCCCTCGCCCTTCGCTCGAGTCGCGCCGAGCGCGCCGCGAGAGCTCGCCCAAAGTTTCGACGAGTAAATTACCATCGATCACCGCGAAAGCTCTTCCCCCCGCCCCTCGGGGCAACCGCGCGTATCGGCGGCTCTTCCGATTTTCGTCCGCTTCGCCCGTATCCGCGAGGGACGTCCGGACGAATTCGGCGGACGCGCGGGCGCGCTTCTTCGCGCGTCCGTCGCTTCTTCCCGCTGTACGGGTCTCGATCGATCGTCCTCCCTCGATAAATTTCTACGGTTTTCGTCTCCTCGCGAACCCTCGAGCCTCGATCGCGATTCTTCAACGGTCCCTCGGAAGGGACCGACCGAGCTTTGGTTATTTTTGAGGAGCGGCGACAGAGGCGCGTCGCGCGAAACCGGGATTCGAACGGACGCGAAGGACTCGAGGATCGTTCCGTCCGATCGGGGATTCAACGGGGATTCGAGGAGAGGCTCGAGGACGCCGGCCGGTGCGCGCCGGGGAACGACGCGTCTCGATTCTCCCCGCGCGCGTACGCACCGATGAACTCTAATATAAATGCAAATTGACCGTTACGCCTCGTCGTTGCTGAATCGTATCGTCGCGTCTCGTTCCTCGCGCGTTCGCGAGCCCTCGAACGCCCGAGATTCCGCGAGGTCCGCGAGACGCGCGGGCCCTCGGCGAGCTCTCGTTCGGGGGATCCTAATCTCCGTGTCTCGCGTCTCAGGATCGCGGATGGCGTTTCGGCCGGCCGCTTTTCTCCTCCTCGGAGACGAGTCGATCACCGCTCGTCGTTGGCTCCGCTCCGTTGGCTCGCGCTCGATATCGAGCGATCGGAGGAACAGAGTCGAAGAGCTCAACGACGAGGGACGAAGGGTCCGGTGAGAAAAAAAAATACGACTCGCTTCGCTCTTTACGACACCGACGATTCGGCGGCGATTAGCCCGGCGCTGGCGCGACTTCGAAACGCACCCGTTTGGCCCGAGCTTACTTTCGAGTCGGTTCTTTTCGCCCGTTGTCGCGTTTCTCTCGACGTTCGTACGCGGATGGACCTTACCGGGTCGATCGAGGGATCCCGACCGGTGTGTTTCGCCAATTACATCGCCGCCCGAGTCTACCCTTCCTCGAGCCTCCCGCGAAGGCCGTTTTCGCTCCCCGTTTTCACCCCCGTGGTCGTCGCCGTCGCCGTCGTCGTCGTCGTCGTCGTCCTCGACGGCGAGCCACGGTCGAGGCGATGCAAATTCGTATGGAAATTCGGCGAGAGCGCGTCCCAACGGAGCATCGAAACGGCCCGATCACCGTTACCCTCGACCGTAACTGCCCGTTACCGTCGACGCGACGGCCCGACGACCGTTTCTTTTATTCCCAATCGAGGATTTCTTCCCTCGCGAGCTCCTTCGCGTATACTCGCGCTTCCGATATCTCGACGCTCGAGTTTGCGGTAATTTTGGATATCTCGCCGAAAGTATCCCCCCGATCGGTGACGGAAGGAAGGACGGTCGCGAGGAAAAGGATATCGGCTCGAGGCGGTACGCGCGAAACTACGATTCACCGATTTATTAAAAATGACGAACGGACGGTAACGAGTATCGAACGCGCGGCGAATGGAGAGCGAACGCGCAGCCGCGGCAGGCCCTCGCCGCGGGACGACGAATTCCAAATTTGCCGTGTCGGGTAATAGCAACGAATCGGAGCGCCGGTTCCCGGTGAGCCGTATTTCCGCCGCAAAATCGGAACGCGTCACTTTTGTTCCTTCGTGTCGCGGGGGAGGGACCGTCCGGTCGCGAGCGTCGTTACGAAACGGGGGTCGGAGAGGCGCGAATGGAAAATTGTTGGCCGGTCGAGAGCTCTCCGGTGTCACGGGCACGTGCGCGGCGCCCCGCGGTAACAAGGCTCACCGGAAATGACGTAATAATTAATGGGCACGTATCAATTAGCCCGGGCCGTGCTCCTTCTCGCTCCCGACCCTACCCCGATCACCGAGAACCTTCCTCCGTTCTCCCGTCCGTTCTCCCGTCCGTTCAATTTCCGTCCCTCCGTCGCCGCGCCCTCTCTTTCTCTCCTTTCGCCCCCGTTCTTCCGGCTCTTTCCTCGCGCGTTCGCGTCTCGCGGCTGGTACGCCGTTTTTTAATCGTTGGTCCGGAGGTCGTTGGCCACCGGCCGGTATCGTTTCCGTTCCCGTTTCCCGTTGCCCCCCCCGGCCGCGAGCGGCCGCTCCTCGTTTCGCGCCCCGACTCCCGCGAGCCCGGCCCTGCGCGACCCTTACGGCCGAGCTTCCCGGCCCCCCCCCGGTCCCCCTTCCACCCCCTATTAATTACCGGAGGCTCCATCAATTATAATCCCGAGCCGTGCGCGATTTTTGACGCGCTGACGTATCGCCGCTCCAGATGTCGCCCCGGCCTCGCGGGGCTCTCCTCGTTTCCAACCGTTCGTCCACCGTTTTCCCACCGCCCCTCGATCCCAGTCCCGCGGCTGAGCCTGGCAAAAATAATAACGAACGAGAGAAGGGTCGTTCGCGCGTCGACCCTCGCTCGAGAAGTCGCGGAGTCGACGCGCGCGCCCGGAAACTCCGGGTTCGAATCCACCGGTCGGAGGCACCGAGCGTTCGATCGTGATTCTTTGGGTCCCGGCAGGCCCCCCGGCGCCCCGCCCCGCCTCCTCCCTCCGCGAATTCTTTTCGGATTCGAAGACGCGTCCCGTACGGTCTCCCGCGGGCCGGTCCGACGCGTAAAAAAGAAAAAAAAAACGGCCGCCCCGGAGACGGGGGTTCTCCGCCGGCGGCGGTCGGAGACAGCGGAGCGACGATACGGGGCGGAGTTGCGAAAAGGGCCGGGAACGCGCGAGGAAAAAAAGGACAAAGCCGGGGGCGGAGGAGAGAGGATATCCCCGTTCCGTCGGGGGCGAAAGGAGCGCGCGATCCAACGTGATTAAATATTGAATTCGTCTAACCAACGAATATACCGTAGCCGATAAGAGGATCACGAGATTTGCATTTTTCATTTCATTTTTTTTCGTACACGCGTCAAAGATTGATAAGGGATGAAAGGACCGTCGCGATGCGGAGCCCGTTGAAAGGGCGGTGGTGCGTTCCACCGCCGGTCGACGTTCGATCTCATTAATTCGGACTTTTTTTTTGTTAACGAAATCCCCCGTCGGCCGATACGGACGACGAGTATTCGTTGATCGAACGAAAGTCTCGTTTCTGCGTTACGTTCCCGCCGCGACCCGAGACCGAGTTTGTCATTTTTTTTACACCCGAAACTGTTCAACGCCGATAATTGGCCATTAGGCAAACGGCAAAACGCGGCACGGTGCTATTTATTTCCTCGTTTTTCTTTCATTATCGTTGGCGCTATAATTCGTATTAATTGGCGCTACGCGCCTTAACTCGCCGAAACCTCAACGAAGAAAGATCCCTTCTGTACGACTGATTACTCGTTAAAAATCAACTATCGGGCTTATTAAAACGCGTTTTAATTGCCAATTATCTGACCGGGGTGTCAATATTAAAAGGAAAATTATAAATACGAGTGCTCTTTTAACAAGCTTCGGTAAGAATACGTACTTCGCCGAGTTAATTACCGCGTTAAAAAAACGTGGTCTCGCAGCGAGAAATACTTCCGTCGTAACACCGACGCGATCGTTCGTCGAGTCGTGCCCGCGTCGCGACACGCGAAACGTTATCGAAGAAAAAAGAAGGAAAAAAAATGAGAACGGAGGCTCGTCCGTTAAAGCGAGCCGGCTCGAAATCGGAAATTTTCGAGGTAAGGAGCGAATCGCCGAGGTACCGGAGAGCCTCGAAAATGCGGAAAAAATCCCGTCTCGATACGGCAGCGGAGAAAACAAGGCAAGTTGCGCAGTCACGGTAAAATTTCTTTAAAAAACCAATCTCTTCCGTACTCCGCGGATAATGATTCTCCAGGATTGCAATTTACGTCGGGAGGACGGCGGGACGTAGGATAATGGGGTAGCAACGCGGAGGCGGAGTACAGACGAGAGGGACGGACGTCCCTTTTTATTTTTATTTATTTTTCTTTGGCTTTTGTTACTCGGCGAGCGAGCGGGACGAATCCGTCCCGAGCCTCGGCGAGCCTCGCCCCTTCTCCGTTACTCGCGAAACAACGCTTCGGGACAGCGGGAAGATCGGCGAGCCGGAAGCGGCGACGATGGAAACACCGCGGTACGAGAGGGCCGGAGGAAAGCTCCGTTCGGCCCGAGGGGAACTCGAGAGGCAGGATTTAATAGGAATCTCGACCGATCGCTGTTGTCGCGTCTCGAGCGGTGGAAAAAATAAAACGGTTGAACGGGACGGACCGCACGGGGGACGCGTCCGTCGATATTCAATACCGATCTTCCCCGGTCGGAGATCCGCCGCGTTATTAACCCGGACGTTGCGAATCGCCGCGGCGTTTCAAATTCTCCTCTCCGGTAGGGACGAGATCCATCGATATCCCGGAGTCCTCCTCCTCCCCTTGATCTCTTCCGCGCGAAAGGTACACCCGAGCTATCGAAGTTTGGCGCACGCCCGCCCATTCGGCAGTTTCGAAGCCGAGGAGCTCGGGAGCTCCTTCGTCGGAAGGTTCGTTCGGAGGCCGATCGAGCGAGCTCGTCCGAATCGAGAGCTCGAGCTTTTCGGCGGGTTCGAAGAGCCGAGTCGAGAGATCGTTGAGCGGTGGACGGGGCTTCCCTGCCGGTTCGAGGGCGGATCGGGGCTCGCTCGTTCCAACGACAGCGAAGCACTTTCGGAACTCGGGCCGAAACACGGCTCGCGACGCGGCACGCTCGGGGACAGAGGGGGGCCGTCGAGTTTTCCCAAAATCGATCCAATTATTGCGCCGAACGAACAAGGGGGCGAGGGTGGTAGCGGCGCCGGTGGATCGCGCCGGTGGATCGCGCCGACTAAGAACTCCGCGAACGGATCGCACCCCCGATCCCTTTCTCTCCTCCGATTCCCGATTATTAATTAAATCCCGCGAGCCGCGACTTTCGGGTGGCGAGCCTCGCGATACACGGGGCTGGAGCCGAGCGGCGAACGAACGGCCCGTCGTACACCCCGAGGACGCGGAAGCGCCGAGTCCGCGAAACCTGCCGAACGAGAAAACTGGGGAAGGCTCTCTCGCCTCGTCCCAACGACCGCGTTCGTCCCAGGGCCCGGGGGACGTTTGTACGAGAATCCGGTTGATCCCGAGCACTCCGCGCGCCGACGAGGGTGGTTCTCCCCCGGTGTAGCGTCGGTCCGACGAAGAGACGCTCGACGCGTCCTCCGTTGGCCCTTTTTTTTTTTTCACGCGGCCTCGAACCCGTGTTTCGCGAGTTTCCTCCGGAGGGTCGAACGACCTCGCGAGGCTGGCCGAAGCTCGCAGGATCGCTCAACGTCGGGAAGGGCTCTCGCTCGCCTCTTCGACGAAGGGATCTTCTCCTCTCTCGTCGTCGAGCATCGTCGCGTCGTCGACCAACGGGGATCCCGTTTCCAGCGTTCGTTCCGATCGTTCTCTCTCGAACCTCGTTCCGTTTCCTCTCTCTCTCTCTCTCTCTCTCTCCTCGACGACCTCGCCCCCGCTGGGTCTCCCTCCCCGTCCACGGGCAATCGTCGAAAATACGGTACGCGGCGGTAGCGAGGCTGGTCGTTACAATTAGTCGCCATTACGGTAGGAAAAGGACGGGAGATCGAGCGGGGTGGTTGCGGCGAACGGGAACCCTGTCTCGCTCTCCGCAACGCTCGGCGGACCAACCGACCGGTCGGTCTATCATTGCGTTCCAACGCGCGCGGCTCTGCCGTTCCGTTCCGTCCGTTTCTCCCCGTTCGTTGAAAATGGTCCTCGAAGCCTCTCCTCGACCGGCGCACCCCTCGTTCTCTCGACGCGGGATCGTGCACTCTCGTCCCGTCCCCTCGTCCCCCCCGTCAAGCCCGTTGACCGCGCTTCGACTCGATCCACGAGCGGCACGATCCACCGCGCTCCGTCGCGGTGGCCGCTCGTCGCGTTCGCGTAATTACAAGCATTTGTTTCACACTAAAAGCCGACAAGGTTGGAAGCTGCGCCCAGGTTGGAAAAGCGAACGAGCCCCGGACGGGCCCGCTCGTAGAGATTCGACGCGCTCTCGATGGCCCCGACGAGTCGCGAGTACGGCCACCGGGAGCGCCAGCGTCGCGCCCCGACGCGCCCCGACGCGCCCCGACGCGCCCTCGGCCCTCGCGGCCCGTGAACGCGGTTCGAAAACCGACGCGGACCGCCCGCCCGCCCGCCCGGCTTCTCGCAAAATTTACGTGATTACAAGCCCCCTTTGCCACTGCGCGCGCTCGATCGTACCCGGTTACCCACGAGCCTGCGCGTACACAACTGTACGTAAATGTACACGGGGTGACCGTACGTTTCCACACGGTCGTCGAAACAGCCGCGTACCTTCGAAAAGCTCCACCGGAATCAAGAGCCAGACTCGGGTGTATTATTAGCGGTCGAGGACGGTCCGGAGAGCTCCCACGATTTTTCCCGTTCGATGCGAGTTTGCGTTCTCCATAGGGAAATTATGGCTCCCGTTTCGTTCGACGAACGATTAACGGAGCCGAGGGTTCGACCAATTTTTTTCGTCGCTCGAATCTCTTGGCGCTCGCCGGTGCGAGCCTTTGAAACGGGAGCTGGAAAACGTGGCGATCGGAGAGCGGTTGATCGCCTCCTCGTCCTCGAACTCGAAAAAAAAACCTGGGAGAATCGATCGAGAAAGGGCCGGAGCGGGTCCCAGGCCTCGATCCTTAATTACCTAATTTTATAAGACGCGTACACGGCGCCACCTCGAAAACATACGTTTCCTCTCCCGTGAGACGCCGAATCTTTCCGTTCGACGCGTGAAAATGGAGCTTTTACGAGGAAAGTGGGTAAAGAATGGGCCAATCTCGCGTATGATCGAGCATTTCGATTTCGTTCGGGGACGCATTATCCGTGCTATCGTGACGGAGGGTCGTTGCGCGTTTATACGTATACGTATACGCGAGAAAACGCGAGAAAACGCGAGAAAACGCGAGGGACGAAGCTAGATGAAAAATGGAGAGACAGAAGCAAGCGGTACGAATGGAAGCGGCGCGGTGGCCCGGGCGAGCTTTCGATTCGCTGTCTTTTTTTCATTTTTTTTTTTCACTTTTTTTTCGTCCTCGGGCATCGGACCCAATCAAACGTCCCTCTCTCTTGCACCCTATCCGCCCGGCCGCCCGGCCGTCCGTCCGTCCGTCCGTCCGTACCTCCGGCTTCCCCGCTGAGCGCCCTGCGAATATAAATGCCCTCGATTTCGTCTATATAATCGCGGGAGTGTGAAATTAACCAGACAATTCCGCAGCGAACCGCGAACCACGGTTCGAAACGACGGGAGCGGAGGAGATCGGAGGCCGTTGGCCGGGGGGGAGCCGCCGGCCGGGACGGCGCGGCGAATCGGAGGATCGCCGGAGCGGAGCGCCGCTGGTGACGCGAACGAACGAGCCACGCTTGGAAAAAGATCCCTCCTCGTCCGCTCGCTCGATACGAACCGGTAAATATTTCCGAGAAACGAATAAACAGCGATTCCAGGAGTCACGAATGGTCGAGTCGAAGAAAAACCACCCTGAAACGAAACGAACGATCCCGAGGAGGGGTCGTCTCGAGCGGTGAGTCGACGGCTTCTCCGTTCGAGCACCGTCTCGATGTTTCGCTCGACGGTCGCTCCGTCCGGGCTTTCGTTCGGCTTCCGAAATTTCGAAAATCCGGGGTGAATTTTGGAGGAGGAAGAAAAATGTCGACGGACCGAGGAAAGTTCGTAACGAAGGGGAGTCGGGAGAAACGACGAGCGAACGATCGAACGAAAGGAGGATCGGGAAGGGAGAGAGACGCGAACCGATAATCCGGAATCGGGAAACTTTCGAAAGCACCCGAGACGAGGAACGTTTCGAAAAACGGTCCTTCTCGTAGGTTTTACCACGAGCGTCGCTATCGGGCGGCGTTGTCGCGCGAGACAACCTTGCCCCCCCCGCTTCCACTTCCGACCGGGCTTCTAAAGTGCGTTCTCGCGTTTTTTACAACGACGAAACAAAAGCGAGGAAAACGGAATACGAAGAAATAAGAAACCGGCACGGGGCGAGCGCGTACTCGATCGCGTCTTCTTCCGACAAGTTTCTCGCCCCCGGATACAGACGAGTGACAAGTTTCGAGCGAGAAATATCCGGTAGACCCGAGCGATGCTCCTCCTCCCGCGAGGCTCCCCCGGGCCGTTTCGCCGCCCGGCCCCGCGACCCGTTACATCGAACGCCATTTTTCGTACACGCGTGTACCTACGCCCTACCGCTCGTCGACCGTTTTATCTTTCTCGAAGGATCGAGGCCCCGCGAGAATATCGCACAAATCCGAGAAGCCCGCGCACACCCGTCCGTGTTACAAATTTCATAAATATTTATCGTCGCAATTTTCAATCGAAACGAAGGAACGTATCGACGATGAGCGAAATACACGCGTGCGTGGCAAAATTGGCGAGAGACCTCGACCTCGGTTCGTTCGAGGACGAGCTCGACGCCGGTACGACCCTCTTCCCGTTCGCCGTTCCGCGAGGACTCGGAGAGCCGTAGGCCCGCCGGAACGGTGGGACGGGGAGATTCTCTCGGAATCTTTCGAATCTGGGAGACGGGGGGGGGTTCGAGGAGGCGAGAAGAGACAAAAGTATCGATGCGCGAGAAAATCGAGCGACTTCGCGAAGGCCCGAGACCGCCTCGACGCCGGAGAGGAAGAGGCGAATGGAAGAAGAGAGCAAGAGGTCTCGCCGCCGCTCTCCCTCGCCTCGACGCTTCGCCGAACGGATATTTATCGAGAGGATATTGAAATTGATAGCCGCGCCTGGCTCCCTCCGTCTCGGACGCGCCGATCCGCCCCGGTCCGAGAGGAAACTCCGCGACGAGTCCCTTCGCGTACTCTCGTCCGAGCAACGTGTTCTTCCTCCGCTTCGGGGGTACCTTCGGGTTTCCTCGGAACTCGTTTTTCCGAGATCCCGAGGATATCCCTGACGTCGGACGTCTTCCGCCTTGCTTCCGTCCTTCCTTTTACATTTCCGTATGGTTCGCGAGCTCGCGACGTTACGAACGAGGCGAAATCAAGGGTCCGAGAGAGAGAGGAGAGAGGTTCGAACGGAAGACGGGGGAGGGCCGGGGCGAGGGCGTCCACTCTGATAAATTGAACAAACATTCGAGTTCGCGGTCTTTGACGATTTCGTCTCGCGACAAGAGCGCCCCCGCACCGGCCATTATCATTATTAATATTTTCCTTATATTTGCGCATGAACGCGCAGCGGGGAATATTCGCGTATAGACGGATGAACGGAAGGATTCCTTCGGGAGCGAGTTTTTCGTACGAGTCCGCGGTACTTCGAGCGAAGACGGACCCTCCGTCCCGAGACGGATGGCCTCCCTCTCGTACTTTTCGTACTTTTCTCGTTGACGGTGCTCCCGTATTCGAAAAAGGCTCCGAGTCCGCGAAAGGAAGGAGGAGAGTTACGCGAGTTACGGGCAAAGAATTCGCGGTTGTACGAGATCGGTCGGCACAGCCGAGACGAACGTTGTCCGTTTCTCCTCTTCCGGGGCCGGATCCGCTCCCCGCGGGCCTTTTCCACCTTCCTCGGCGGTTGCCACCCTCCGAACCCTCCGCGCCTCCCCTTGGCACCTCCGAGCCTCGGCTCCGTCCTCGCGCCCCGGCCTCCGAGACGTCGCTCGGTTTCGCTTTGAAACCCGAAGCCGAGCGCGGGCGGAACCCCGTTTGCCCGGTGGAGGGCGAGGCGACGGGCCTTTCCGACGAGGCTTCTTCGAGAGACGCTTCGGGTGGCTCGCCGCGACGTTCCTCCGAGATCCGAAGCTAATATTAATAAGTAGGTAGGGAAAAGTTTGTTCGATCAACCGCCCCGCCGACATCCGCGGAACGCTTCTCCTCTTTTATTCTTGGCGTTCTTCGCTTCGTCCTCTTTTTTTCCGACTTTTTTCTTTCCGTGTTTTTTCTTCCCTTCGGCCGTGCGAACGGAAAAGAGTATCCAGGGGCTGCCGAGATCGCGGAACTGACCGGGCCGTGGACCGCGTCGGACGCGGCTACGGTTTACGGAGCTATTAGCTTAATTACGATACCCGACCGTCCGTTCTATCCGACTTTCCGCTTATTTAAAAATTACCCTCTCGTACGTGTACGCGCGTATTCGCGCGGGTTGGTACGCGCGAATACACGGGAAAGGATCGGAGGAGGATCGGACCTATATCCCAAGAATACAGGACCGATCCTCGAAGTCGCGCGTCCTCGAAATCGCTCTTCCTTGCTACGCGGACAGCGAGAGAGAGAGAGAGAGAGAGAGAGAGCGCGGGTGAAGGGAGCTAAGAGTTTCGTGCTTCTCCGCCCTACCTGGAAACGTTTCTCTCTCTCCGGAGCTTTGGTTCGCTGACTTTTTTCAAGCCCTCCACCCCTCGGCCCTTGGCGAGCCCCCGAGTATCAGCCCTCTCCGAGTCGAAGCGGTATTCGCGATCGGATCGCGGAATGGATCCATTAGTCCGATGTAGTATTAAAAAAAGACCAATCATCGGGATGGAGCAGCCCGCGTACCGTCAGGATTGATACACACCGGTGGTGATTCGCGGGCTGGCCCCGCGTTTGTACCAACGTCTGGCCTCGGCGCGTATTCTCATCGCTATCGGCCGGGACGTTTGCGCTCATTTTCCTTTCGCTCGGTCGTTCGTTTCGACTCGGTTTTTTTCCGGCCCTTCTTTTACCTTCCATTTTTCATCGCAAAACTCGCCGGCGCTTCAATTAAAGCGCTCAAAGCGGAGTACGCTCCTGTGCCTTCGTCCGCAACGTTCTCTTTTTCTTCATTTTTTCAAGGGCCTTTTTTCTTTTCTCTTTGCTTTTAGAAATCAATGAATCGCCGGCCGGAAGATCATACGTACGCGTACGATTCCAAAGTTTCGCGCAAATTTTGCGAACCGAATTCGCGGCGTGTAACGATCGATAATGTCGTTGCGGTGACTTTTTTTCTTTACGTTTGTTTCCGTTCGTTACAATTGTTAGCCGAACGATATTGTTTCGTTGAACGGTAATAGTTGTGGAATTGAGCCAAAGAATGGACAAACAACGACAAACGTACGAACCGCTCGACGTTCCGTTCGAGTATACCTCGAGAATCAACAGTCGCGTTTATTTTTAGGGGCATCGAGCGAGAGGACGAATCGCCGGCTACGATTCACGGACGCGATCGCACCGGGTTACTTTTGCGCGGAGGGTTGGCTTCCGGCTCAGGGGGCGCAATCATCGTTAACGAGCAACGAAACCTACACGAGCCGATGTACCGCTCGATGCGCGCGCGCCTACCGCAGATCCGAGTTCTCCGTAGACGTATACGCGCGTAGATATCCGAGCGCCCGTTACGTACCGGGAGGACCGACTCCTCGGGAGTTTACGTACCGCGGCGCCGCAAGGTTGCCGGGCTGATTCAGCCGTGAGGAACACCGAGGCGAAACGCACCCCCGTCTCGGATACACCACCGCGCGTATTTTTTACACGGGACCCCCGAAACGTTACAACCACCGAATCGCGCCCGCGGGTCCTCCAAATTTCCGGATCTTTCCAGCCTCGTCGAGTTTCATCCGTTCCCGATGACGATCCGAAAATGTTTTCGTGATATTTTTTAACGAACGGAACGATTCGAAAGAACGGAGAGCAACGACGCCGAGCGAGTATTCCACGGAAGAACGCAGGAGGGAAGAAAAGCGAGATTGGCAAACGGGCGAGTTTGCTCGGGTCGGTGATGGAGCGGGCCCCTTGGTCGTAACGAACCGGATTAGTCGGAGTGACGGAAGACCGTGATTTCCCGCGCAAATTACATCGATCCCGAACACGGTGGAACTTTGGTCCGTGACGATTGCAACGCGCCTCCCGGTGTTCCGGTTCGTTCGTCACCACCCCCGTCCTTGTCCGAAGGGAAGAGAGGCCGACCCCTCGATCTCTCGATTCCCGAAAGACCGCTCCTTTTTTTTTTTTTCGCTTGAAAATCATTCGCCGGACCGCCGTCGCGAATACCCGAGTCCTCCCCTTCGGGGTGAGCGAGCGGACCGTTCGCGAGCAACGTTGACGACCCTTTCCGCCGAATTTAGGGGGGCCGTGGTGTCCAAAAACTGGCTGGTTTCGGGGGCTGACGGTCGCCTCCCGTTATCGAGAAACGCGAACGGGTCGTACGGCGGACGGAAGAACCGAGCGCGTCCGAAGAACCCGCGCTACGCTCGAGAGATAGCCCGTTTCGCGAACTCGGAGCTACTCGTTTATACCCGAAATAAACGGTTACGTTCTCCGAGCCGATAAATTAGATCCTCGATAATAGGAGTCTCGGGGAGAAGAAAAATATTTTCCTTTCGAGAGGAGGAATAAAGGCTCTCGGAGGTTGGGAAGAGGACGCCCGTGTACAAGAAAGAACGGTGAACCGTGGTCGAGTGTATCGGTTGCAGCCAGGCTCGCGACGAGGGTCCTCGCGGGGGCTTCGTTGCGAGGGGGTTGCGGAGCGAGCGGCGAGACGAGGGATGCCCGATCCCGTGGGGTTTCGCGCGGCACGAGTGGCCAGAAATGATTACTCGTGATTTAAGAGGTTCTCCCTGGTGTCGGGGGCCACCGCGCAACGCTGCCCACTGGCCGCTCGGATGCGTTTAACCTGCTCGACTGGCCGCTCTGTTTTATCTGCAACGCGCAGGAGTCGCCCGGGCTCGCGAGTCTCCCCTCGTCGGCCCTTTCCTCCCCTTCCGCCTTCGGCCGCCCCTTCCGGTTACACCGCGTAATCGCCGATTCTTCCAGGCTTCGGGAGAACAAAAAAAAAATAAAAAAAAAGAAACAAGCATCGGTCCTTTCCGTACGATGTTCGAACGACCGGACGCTCGTACCCTCGCGGCCGGTGGTCGGTGCTCCAGGATCGAGGCTGCGACGGGAAAACGTCGTCGTCCGGAACCCGGTCCTTGGCGCGGACGCCGAGGGGGGTCGAACCCTGCCGGGGGCTCGAGGGGAATCCTCGTGGCCGATTTCCAACGACGAGACGATATCGGGGGCACGGAATTACCAGGAACGGGGCGGGTTGAGCCTTGGGAGGCGCTACGCTGGAACGCGTGGTCGCTTCTCATCAGGGATCTCGTACGTCCGACGATCATCCTTGGAGGATGGATCGTGATCGAGGCTTTGCGGCGATTGTCGGAAGGGAAGGGCGCGAAGCTTCGACGTCGAGAGGCTGGAAGGAGAGCGAGTCCGTGGCTCGGTGACGTTGGATCCTCCCGGAAGCCTTCCCGCGTCGCACCTCCGTTCACGAGCGCTCGAAAAATCTAATCATCGATCGTTCCTGGGAGCTGCTTTTTTTTCGGGTAACCGTCGATCGAGTCCCGGAACGTTCGGTCCTCGATGGTGGAGCGTTGGCGCGAAGAGGCTCACCTCCCCGTTAACGTCTACGCAGCGTCGTCACGAGAGCGGTCAACGGCGGGGGCGGTCGGTGGACGATCGGACACCAATGAGCCTTCCGCGTACCGTCGGATAGATACGTAACGCGTCGTAACGCAGAGATCGTCGTTGGGCCTATAGAGCGCACCGGAAGGACGCATCGGCCATCGTCGTTACAAGATACAACCGCCCCTCCCCCGAGCTCGCTAAACTTACCGGGTATTCCTCTTCGCGCACGGTAGACGCAGCGTGGCGATTGTTGCGTCCGAGTCAGGACTAGCCGCCCGATGGAGGCACCGACCCTTGCGACTTCGATTTCCAACCCGTACCCTTCGACCGCCCATCCTCCCGACTATTCACCAACACTGATACGCCTATTCACGATGGTGTGTACGGTTGTACTCGAGCGGTACACCCCCTACGTCCACAGAGTGATATAGTTCGTCAGTGAACAGGGTAGTACGGCGTGGCTGGTTCTTGGAGGTCGCTTTGGATATCCCGTCGCGTTTCCCTGGGTAATGCCGTTCCCTTGTTTCTCTTCCGCTTCGGTGAAGGGTGTATTGTGGTCGGAGCTATCCCATTACCTCCTACCCCACCCTCTGGCTACTGTTTGGTGCTGGCGGCAAGAGCAGAACCAGCATCACCCGCGATAGACTTCTCTCTCTCTCTCTCTCTCTCTCTCTCTCCTCCATCGAACTACGACCGGCAATGCCACGACCTCGTGGCGATTAGTTTGCATTGCTAACTCGAGGGCCCACTCGAACGCCCGAGCCTATTTCTATCTCCCTCCCCGTCTCTCTCTCTCTCTCTATCTCTCTCTCTCTATCTATCTATCTATCCAACTATCCAATCTACCTATTTCTCTCTCTCGCTCTCTCTCTCTCTCTCGAGAACAACTCCGGCAGACGCGACTACCATCCACGACGAATTCACGCGACCGGAGCTTATATTCAACGTGTCAGAATTTAGAGCCAAGCATTGGTAACCGCGGCCATAGTTTTCAAAATGTCTTTACAAATGGAATGGATAGATGGAAGCCGCGATCAATAAAGAGGTTCCGTTTACAATGGAAACGGGAATTCCTAGAAATCCTAGTTCGTAAAAATTGTAAAGCTTGGCACTCCTACAATCCTGAAATGCAAAAAAATTCTCGAGTTTCAGGATTGTAGAATCAGCTCCAGTTTGTACAAGGCTGAACAAGCGAGTCAGGGAAAATTGCCGACGGCTGGAGTTCCGTGTCTCTGTTTCTTCGAACCCAGCTGTTACACGTTTTTCGGACGGTCTCTCCTTCGGGGGTGTTTTTTTTTTGACCCCCCGAGTCACGGTTCGTCGAGGGCCGCGGGGAATCGCGCGACGCGGGGCAATTCTTGCCGAGCGAGTCTATTACGTTTCACCCTCGTCGTTCGGTGGACCCCTTCCGGCGAGCCTCGACGGATCGGCTCGTGTATCACTGCGCATTACGCGATGTCAAACTTACAAAGTTAAATCGATGATCACAAATAGTAGAGGGAGCGGGTGTTTCTGGGTATTCGCTCGTTCGTAATTTCTCGTACGAGCGCGGTTCTAACGTCGGTTCTTACTCGCAGCGCCGTTCGAGCCGCGTATGACCTCTTCGAGGTTGTCCCGCCTCGGTAAGGATACTCGAATCTTTGAGAAGGTGAGAAGGTCGTTTCGATGTTTCAACGGTCGCGAAGGGTCGCGACGACGTCGGCTCGGCGAGTAAAAAGACGGGGAGAGGAGAAGAAACGAGGATGTTGGCCGGAGAGGCAGGATCGCAGCGTTGCTCGGAGCGGAACGACGCGCGCGGAAAGTCGGCTCGCGTCGAAGGGCTCGTTTCACCGTACGAACGTTCGATACGTCTCGTCAACAAAGAGGACGAACAACGCACGAGCTCGACGCTCTCGATCTCGTTGGCAAAGTCTGTTTGGCCTGTAAACATCGTAGTACATTCGCCCAGCGTATACCCGTAAGTGCATTCTTCGGAGCACTTGGCCCTCGTAACATCACCGTTTACGCAGATGCGATCGAACCGCGCTCGCAGCGTTAAGCTTTATTCCCAATCGGAGTACATCGAACATCTGCCGATCCGACGCTCTCTTTGTCCGGCACCTGCTGCTTTACGCGTGCATAAACGTTTTATTGTTTTTTTTTTTTTATTACTCCGTACCGACGTTCGCAACGATGATTTATTTTTTATTATCCGTGCAACAATAATCAGAAAACTTGGAGTCAGTTGTATCCGAATACCTTTTGTACCTACTACAGTTGATATTGAATAATACGTGTGACGCAAAAATAGTAGGTTCAATAAATAAATAGTGTTAATTGTAACGAATCCATCGAATACGGTGAGCAGTTCAAACGAAGAATTAATAATTTGATTTCGATAGAATCGAGACTCGGCGAAAAGTGAACGAAACGTGAAATACATGAATTTTGTTAAAAGGAAATACGTTCGCTCGAACGTCGGAGGTTCGGGCTTGACACGGGAAAGACATTAAATTGGAAAAGAAGCGAAGGAAAAAAAGTCCGATAGCGCGTTCCGTGCGAGGAGAGCTTTATTCCCGTTGGGAAGCGGGAGTTCGAGAACGAGGAAGATGATAGAAACGAACGTTCCCGGCTGGCTATACGAGGGAATAGTTGGGAAGCCGTCGGTGCGTTCCTCGCCGATAAGACGCTTCCGTCGCAGTCTTCGAGAGGAGAGTCGCGCGGGGTAATAACGCGCGAAACAAATATCCACCGCATTAATTACCCGGAACGAAGCGTCTCGTCGCCTGTCCGAGAGCCTCGCCGCTGGGCATCCCGTCACTCGTTTCTGCTACGATTTTATTTAATTAATGACGCGCGTTGACGATACAATCCTGAGAGAGCGGAGCTTCGGGTACGGGTCCAACGAGCGGTACACCATCGATCGTTCGATGCTGCTCTCCGTCGTTCCCTTCGCCGGAAATTGATGAAAAAAGTCTTTGAATCGAAGCTCCCCCGAAAATTCGTAAAAGTTGGTCGCACGCGCGTGTTCCCTCGCGATGAGATTCGCTTGTCGTTTGCACGGAACGCGGGCGGTTACCCGGCGCGATATCAATCCGAAACGCGGCTAAATATTGTATCAGCGAGCCTAATAACTTTGCCCGAGCGGGGCTCGAAGTTGTCGGATGGTTCGAGACGGATAAGGGTGGAAACGGGTAGGGTCGGCGGGGGTGCCGAGCAGGTTCTGAATACATCGACTGATGAAGCTCGAGCTGGAAGGCTCCTTGCTGCATCGGATCTCGGAAATTGGTTCACGATCGACGCTCGCTTGAATTTCCACTTCGGGACTCGAGCTCGAGTCGCGCACTGCATTCATCCCCTTCTAACGAGACCCTACCCTTCTCCCCTTCTCTCTCTCTCTCTCTCTCTAGGAGCCTTATTGCTGACACTTTAGTCGCGTGAAAAGCGAGTCTGGTATTCCGTGGAAACTTTGGGGACGTCGAGCCCGAGTCGGACCAGACACCCCGAAACATCCCCTTTAGACTAGTTCGAAGTCTGGCGGGAGAGCCGAAGCACCGTCGAGGTAAGCGCGGAGAGAAAGAGGCGATTCGGTCGGAACGCCGGTCTCGGTATTATCGAGCCGTCGGCAATCTCGACGCCGCATCTGCGCCCAATAATCTCCCGGACGCTGAGGCTCTTGCCCTTGAAACGCCCGATTCGTTTCGGAGTTTTGGATCGATCGTTTCGTTGCTCGATGCCGCGACGACGATCGAACGTCGACGCGATCACGAATAATTGCGCTTGGTTTTCCTCGCGGAACAATTTTTTCACGCGCCAAACGCCGACTCGATCCGAGAAGAGGACTCGTGCGCGTTTCGAGGCTTCGTACCAAAAATAGCTGAACTCGAGTCGGTCCTCGACACTCGAGTTCCGATCCACGTTGGAAGCTCGATCTCGAGCGAGTGGCTCAAGACCGTGGCAATTTTCGTTGCGTCCGCAAAGTTATCTTCGAACAACGGGGAAACTTTTCGTTTTATCGGGCGATCGGTTCGGGGATACGAGACTCGTAATTGTAGGAGGCTTTTCGAGGGCAGCGATATCGTTTTGTTAAACTTTGGGCTACGAAGCGTCGAATCGAAGCAGTCGTAAATCAGACCGCTCGGGAGCAGAGGGAAGGTGGTCTCGGTCGACAGGCGTTCTCGGTCTCTGGCGATTCGATATTCACCCGCGCCCGAACCTATTATGATAATTAAAGGTTCCATAAATCGGTGGCTCCGATACGCCCCGATCCGTTGCCCGCTCGACGCGAACGCGCAATCGCGAGCGGAGAGAATCCGTGCCGGAGAAATCGCGAGAAACCTACTATCGGAGGAGGCCGCGATTCCCGATTCGATAACCGGTCGCGCGACCATTCTCGCGTAATTTCCTTCCGGAGGATTCGCCGTTCCCCGACACTCGTCGCCAATGTCGCCTCGCGTACTCGAGGCGACGCTCGTTTCGACTCCGAGTCCTCGTTAGCGAGACCGCGTTCTCGACGCAACGGCAACGACCGTTGATTCATCACGGCCCGGAGAAGCCTCGAGAATTCGAGCACGATTTTTGATCGAATAAACTCGCGGATCGCGGGCTCCGGTCCTCCGGAGGCTTTTGCGAAAATTTCAAAGCGGATAGACGCGGCGGAAGGCGAAGAAAAAAAAAAAAAGATTCGAGAAGGGCGGAGAGGGCTGGTGCGCGTTCTTAATGGATGGCATTGCCGTCGCACGAGTGACGCGTCTCTTTGAAATCCCTGCTCGCGGATTCCCCCTCTGGCTAAAGAGCACCGGGACTATCCATTTGTAAGAGAAAATCCACGATCCGGAAGCCCCCGAGGAGAGAGGGCTGTAAAGAGGTTCTCGCTCGTCCCGCTTACTTTCGCGCGAACGAATCTTGCCTCCTCGCGCTTTCCCGTTCGCTCTTTTTCGGTCCTCTCTTGGCGAGCCAACCGTCGGAATCGCGACGACGCATCGACGAGCGAATCGAACCATTTTTTCCACCGGTCGTTAATCGCGATACTCGGAACAACGCGACAATGAATTATTTCGGTGCGTCCCGGTCGAGGAGACGAACCTTCGAAAATTCCATCCAACTCGATCCTCGATGTACTCGAGCTCCGTTAAAGAAACAACGAGAATCGCGTTGAAACGAACGTTGGAAAAACGATCGAGCTCTTGAATTTCCGCGTGACGGAATTCCCGTTGCTCCCGCGGCGACAGGAGCGAGGATCGTTTCTCCCGTGGTTACGCTCGGAAAAGCGTCGCGATCGAAGCCCGCGAAGATCCGACGAATAGCCGGGAGTCGGTCATCCGTGCGGCACCGGGGCGGGCTTCGCGATACTCAGTTTTCAAATCCTCCGCGAATCCTCTCGCCGAGACCAAACGAGAGGGAAAGCGAGAGGAAGGGATCGTCAAGAGCGGTGAATTCGGCCGATTCGGCGAAACTTTTCTGCCCGCGGAAATCGGGTCTTCGCGGGGCGTCTTCGATCGCGCGATAGGAAACGTTGCTCGGGACGACCGTCGTTGCTTCGGTCCGTCCTTCCTCTCCGAAACGCTTAGGCCCGACTATTTTTCTAATTACCGAGGATACTCCGAGCGGTTGATCCCGCGACGAAGGGTTCGACCGTTTTTTAACAAAGCGCGACTCTAAACCGGGATAAACGGGTGCCCGGCGTACGAAAAGTTTTCCCTTGAAAATCCGAGGCGTACGGGCAAATATTATACGGGAACTATTCGAAAGCGCATCGTCGCTGGAAGATCTCTCCTTCCGTGCGGATGTTCTCCGTCGAAGGAGGCTCGGGCTCGTTCCACCCGCGAATTCACTCGCAGTCTCGTTCAACGGATTTACCATGCCCGAAGAAACTTGCTCGTCTGACAGCGAGAGAAGACGGAAACGGCGGAAAGGGCGTCGGGATCGCGGCGGGGGGAGGGCGGTCGCCTGGCACAAACGCAGAGGTGACTGGAGGGCAGGGGGCAAATTGCTGTTTAGTCATGCGTCCGGGCTCATCGCTTTGGCCCTTTAAGGGCTGCGCTACGCCCGAAGTACCTCGCGGAATACGCTCGCCCCGGTGACATTGAATATCACCCTTTATATCGAGTATAAACAGCAGCAGTTGGCCAACTGTCGTTCGTACCAAAGCCTTCCTCCGTTCCGCTCGCCTCTCTCCCTCCCTCCCCCTGCCCTCTCGCTTTTATCGGTATATTTTGCAAATTTCGATTATACGAAACGACGGGGGGCTACAAAATTCCCGCGAGACATTTTTCCTCCCGATGTAAATTGGTGGCAATGGAGGGAGACTCTCTCGGGGATGAAGAACTTTCGGAGACGTTGAGGCAAACGCGGAAAATATTTGGGGAACGACTTTTTGAAAAAAAAAAAAAAAAAAAAAAAAAAAAAAAAAAAAGGATCGCGCGACCGAGAAAGCCTCGTCGAACGTACCGTTGCCACCGTTGCGCAATCGTTAATTATCGCACCTGCTTCGTTCAATGATTAATCGAGCATCGCTCCACGATCGACCCGTCGATCGGTCGAAACGTCTCGCCAATAATATCGCGTCGATGATTCATAGACTCCGAAGGTCAAACGGTTAGGCGGGTCGATCGATTCTTCGCGCGGGTGTTTGTTCTCGATCGTTGATCATCCGCGTCGGTCGGAGCGGAATAGAAAGACGAACGGGGCGCGCGGAGCGAGGACGGAGGCGCTCCTGTTTGCCGCGAGTGCCGACACAGGTGCTCCGTGAATGCGACTCGAGGCGAAAAACTAGCGATGGAACGAAAACGCGGGCGTTTAAAACGGATAAACCGACGAGACGATCCAGGAAGCGCAGTCCGGACCGAGCATCAACGGCGCGTGGATATCAGCCGTCGTCGCGATGAAGTTTAACCGGGCGCTGCTGTGTCTCGTCGTTGGGTTGGCCTTCGCGGAGGCTGCCCGTTACCAACCCGGTCGAATCGACGGAAATCGCGTAAGCTCTCGCTCCGACGATGGAAGGCTGATCGAAGCCTCGGTCGAGCGTATCGGTAGCCGCGGGCATCGGCGAGGGGCCTCCCGGCGTTTACCTCTCACCTTTTTTCAGATTCGCGGTATTTTTCCGATTCCAAGAGTTCCCGACTTTCTCCCACCGTTCGCGAACAACGATCGACCGAGACCTCCGACCGGGACGCCACCGCCGAGCACGACTACCCGGAGCCCTTCGTCCAGCACCGCGAGCCCGAGCGGCACTCCCGGCGGTACGACTGCTCTCAGCGATCGACCGAGCACCGGAAGGACCGGTAGCGCTCGATCGGGTGGAATTTTCGGCTTGTTGAACATTCCCGATGTAGCTTCGTTGATAGCGAGCGCGTCGTCGTCGAGCGGCGGCGGATCCGACGCGAAACCGCCGACCATTCCTGGCTTGGACATTCTCGCCGGAACGGCGTCGTCCTCGGAGGCTTCGAGAGCTATAAGAGAGGCGGAGGATCGCGCGGCCGAGGCTCTTTCGATAACCGGTGACTTCAGGAGCGGACTCGATCGGGCGGTTCGAGCCGCCGTCGTCGATGCCGATCCGACGGCGATCAACCGAATAGCCGCTACCGTTGTGACGGCGTTCGCCGATGCGGCTGCCAACTGTCCTTTTATCGTGGTGGGAGCTCGGGTCCTCCAGGAAGGAGTCAGGCTCTCCTACGAGATCCTCCGATCGCTCGAGTACATCGTTTTGGGTTCTACCGCGGCTACCACCGCGGCTACCACCGCGACTGCTGCTACTACCGCTACCGCTGCTACTACTACTACCGCTGCTACCACTGCTAGCGTTGGACCATAAATTCGAGTGTTTCGCGCCAAAGTGCATAGCTGATTAAACAGGAGTAGCGATAGACACCGGCAGCCGTACGTTGGCTCTCTTTATTTCGCGGTTCCTCCGTCAATGGTGCTTCTCGTAACGTTGTCGGAACGAGTCCAGCGTCCCGAATAAATATCAGCGTCGAAACAAAAAAGTCTCGAGCCGATATCGATTCGGTTGGGATTCAAAGACTCGGAGTGCGCGGGACGTATCGGTATCCACCGTCGACGCGTATCACTTGGGCGTTCAAAAACGGATTCTCGATAATGCACTCGATCACGCGGGCTATCTCGTCCGGCCGGCCGATTCGCTTGGGAGACAGATTTAGAACATCGATGTCCGCGAATATTCGATCGGATTCGGCCTTGACGCCAGCTGTAACGAGTCCCAACGGACGCAAGGATCACGAGGCGAACATTGAAATTGAAAGTGGAGGCCCGGGCGTGGGGCGATCCTTCGCTCAGGATCGGGGATCGGGGCACGATCGAGGCCGCGCGGGAAAAACAACGAAGATCGTCGTTGGCTTACCGGCCATCGGAGTGTCGACGAATCCGGGCGCGACGGCCACGACGCGAATCCCCTTAGGGCCGAAGCTCCTCGCGAACGGGAGCGTCATACCCGCGACCGCGGCTTTCGAAGCGGCGTACGCGATGGCGTTCCCGGGTGCGTCGAAACTCAGAACGCTCGCGAGGTTAATAATAACTCCGCGTTGTTCGTTCTCGTCCGGCTTGTTATCCGCGAGGAGACCCACGGCCAGCCTCGTCGCGTTGAACGTTCCGAACGCGTTGACGTTCATCATTCGTCGATAGAGCTCGAACGAGTGAGGTTTCCTCGTCTCGAAGTCGTAGGCGTTTTCGAACCCGGCGACACCAGCGGCGTTTATTACCACGTTTATACCTCCGAACGCCTTTTTCGCGACATCCAACCCTCGGATCGTGCTCTCCTCCGACGTGACCTACCATTTTTTTCCCCGTACGGTTCGTTGATCCACATTTTTTCAACGTCGTTCCGACGCGTCTTACGGATCTCGCGACCCGACCCGTCGTTTTGCCGTACGATTCGTTAGATTTTTTATTTACAGAGTCGGCCCTTTTCGTCGCGGTACCTCGATATTCACTTTTTCGATAATTATTAATTATGAATATAGCTGCGTCGCGCGTACTTACGTCACCGGATACGAAGATTGCCCGGGCTCCGAGAGTTTTGGCAACGTTTTCACCTTCCCGATTGAGATCGAAGATAACGACTCGACCCCCGTGCTTGATTATTCCGGCGGCTGCGGCTTTTCCGATCCCCGAAGCTCCTCCGGTTACGAAAGCCACGGTCGTCTGCAATTATTCGTTCGTTTGTTATTTTTTAACGAATCATCGTCGAGGAACGGGGACGGTTCGAGTTTCAATTTTTAACGAAAGGTCAAGTTCACTTTTAGTTTATCCGCCGTTTCGCGATTGGGGGAATCGTCGAGCCGTGCGGCTCGTTCGGCGAAAAAAGAGACGTCCGGACTACTCGACCGTTCGGCGAAAAAAGAGACGTCCGGACTACTCGACCGTTCGGCCTCGACCGAAGCGAGCTTGGTATTCCGCGGGGTATCGTTGTACACCGTGAGTCGCGTAATTCTCGATAACGCGGATTTTTTTCCCACGGGGTCGTTGAGATATCCCTGGATCGTAACGCCTATTTATACGCTATCCGTCGATTCGACGCGCGCGCGTCTCCTCGTTTAACGTACTCCTCGATGTTTCTTTCCTTCTCGTCGTTTCAAAACGCGCGACGAAGAAAACGCCTACAAAATAATGCACAACGGTTTGCGAAAACGAATCGACGACCACGAACGAGTATTTTCCGCGAAAGTATACATTTTTCATTTTTTAGTCGAACAACGAATTCGAGAACGAAAAAAGAAGTAACGAGAAATAATTGAACGGAGCGAACGACCGTTCGGCAAACGTCGAGTATCTCTCGAAAGAAAAGTTATCGGTAAAGCTGTAACTCCGGAGGTTCCCGAGTTCAGCGTAGCTCGAGATGTTTCGCACGAGCGGACCGCTGCCACCGAACGTACCGATAACGCTTAACCGCGTATCGTCGCAACGACAAGGGCACCCGAATGAAAAAAATGCGCAACGACGCGACCCCTCGCGTCGCGTCCGTCACGAGTCGGCTCGAGGAGAAGTATATATTTTTCAACGATACCGTCTCGTTCGATGCACGGCCGATGAGAAGTATCGCTCGCGTAGGAGATTGGAGAATCGGCGCGTCGATGATTCGTTCGCGGGGAGTAACGAGGGAACAACGCGGACAATAATAACGGAAGGTGAATCGATCGAAGGTTGGTCGGGCGAAGGCCGGAAGCTGACGCGGGGGGAGCGGAGAACGTCGGAGAGCGGAGAACGGGCATTTCCCGTTGGCTCGCGTACGACGGACGCGCGTGCGTGCGCGTCCCGCTCTCTCGGCGTTGCCCGCGTTCCACCTGTAACCCAATTTTACGCGATTAAACGCGACGTCGCGATAATGCTTGTAAATTGAGGGAATTGCGTCGGCGGCCTCCGGGCTAACCGCGAATACACCGAATCCAACGGTCGAGGCTCGTTAACGCGCGCGTTACTCGTGGACGCACCCGTGTCGTCTCGTCTTGGCCGGCTCTCTCGCCGGCTCTCTCGCCGTCTCCTTCCTTTCTTTCTTTTCCTCGTCCGCGTTCCTTCTCTCCGCCCCTTTTTCTTCCCGGTTCGTATCCTCGCAACGTTGCGTCGCGCTCCGTTGGCGCGTCGCGTCCGTACCTCGCGCTGCGTC
The DNA here is from genome assembly GCA_030523105.1 of Ophioninae sp. A BG-2022a. Classification (NCBI taxonomy): domain Eukaryota; kingdom Metazoa; phylum Arthropoda; class Insecta; order Hymenoptera; family Ichneumonidae; species Ophioninae sp. A BG-2022a. The sequence goes on from JAPYZI010000900.1 coordinate 43,869, forward strand.
ATCGACCTTTCGAGTTTTATAATTCTTCGGTGGACGAAGGAAAGACGAATAATAGCGGAACCGAGGGTACGAGGGCATCGAGAGAAGGAAGAGACGAGCCGGAGTCCGACACGCGCGAAGAATCTCGAGTCGGTCGTTGGTCGCGCCCTCTCTCCTCGACCGCGGTCCCGCGTCGTCCCGCGTTTCCCTTCCGTCTCTCGTGTTCTCCGAAAGCCCGTACTTCCGAGCACACCTCTGGAAGTACGGGCTTTCGAGATTCCGCGCGGACCCGGCCGTGATCGGCTTCCTCCGAGTTTCGCGCGCGAGAGCTCGATTTTATTCGTAATGAAGCCTGCACCCTGGATTACTCGGCCAACATTTTCAATCCCCTGTTTCCCGTACCCTCTCTCGAGTCGACGATATCTCGACGCGCGCTTCCGGCCAAACTTGCGGAGGGGAACGCCGCGTCGTTTCTCAACGGCCGCGTTCTCCTGGAAAAGTTTCTTTCTTTTTTTTTTTTTTTTCGGCAACCCGACAACCCGTGGATTTCATCGGGAGCGTGAGGCTCGGGAGCTCTTACCGAACGGCCTCGAACTAGTTCGAACGATGCACCGAAAACTCCCCGGGAAACGCTCGCTGGATTGCATTATTATTATTTGTTTCTTTTTCGATCCCGTTTTATTTTCAAGGAAGGAAAGAGCGCCGCTCGAATTCACTATAGGTATAGTGAAATTTGTTGGAGCGTTAACCGTTCGGTACAAATCTGGAAATAGGTATAACCGAGGTTAGAGCCGGCGCGGGAAAGATGACGGAGCGAAAGGGCCAAAGATAGCCGTCTCGCGCTGCTATCGAAGCTATGGGGTTTCGAGCTTGAAAAAAAAGATTTCGACTCGGGTGAAAAGGGACTCGGATTGCACGTGCGTTTACCCGGCAAATGTAGTTTGTTTATTGATACGTGTTCAATGATAGACTCCTGAGAAAAATGATCGAGGGACGTTTGAGAAAAAATCTGGGTAGATCGTATCGATGCGATAATTCGAGGAAAAAAATGTTTCTTCGTTCATGGAAAGGGAACATATTCGATTTGGATGTTACTCGATGGTTATCGAAAACGGTATTTCGATTGGTTATGTACGTATGGGAAATGGAAAAAATATGTATGCTCGGGAAAACGGTACTGATTATCTGTACTAGTTATCGTATTTTGATAATGTTTATTTGTTTGCTGGCTTTTTTGCTCAAACGAGAGTCGAACGTTTTTTTCTCGATTCTGAAATATTTTTGAGGTTCTGTCCAAACTAAAATTTTTAGCTGATCTCTTAAAAAGGTCAAATTGACAGGAAATTTTATGCCGATTACGAATATTATAAAAATTTTGTCGAAAGCGTAGAACGAAGCAAAGAAAAACGTGTTTTAAAGTGTTTCTTACGATTTTTTCATAGAAATTTTGGGTTTTTGGGGAAATTAATGGCAGATTCGTGTTCAGGGGATCAAATTACATCGTAAAGGACCTATTAAAAAAAT